>CAJGYO010000002.1:48415841-48671583 GCA_904845875.1 Miscanthus lutarioriparius
GGATTTTACTTGCATAATTTTTTTTAAAAAACAGACTTTTAAAGAGAATATTGGATTTTTAAAATATAATTTTTACATTTTAAAGTCTATTGAACATACGTATTTCAATTTACCCCTTAAGGTTGACACATGGCATCACATATTGGACGGACGACTGATGCGACGTTGAATATGCTAAAACCTAGTAAAAACTAGCTAGGGGTGTGATTTATCTAGTATTATTATATAATTTAGGGTGTATAATATATTGTTTTGGACTTTTCTATCTATATTATAAGAGAAAAATTAAACAACGATGATATTAAGGAAGCTAAATGGACTTTTTTCATAACTTATTAAAAACAATGGATCCCCACTCCCTTCGGCCTCCGGCGAGATGCCGGAGGGGAAGGGAGAGGGACTAGCGGTGGTGGACGGCGGCGGCAGTGGCGCTTAGGGATAGTCTCGCAAGTGGGAGACCCTATCTGGTATTAAAGCTAAAAATCTTTTTCGTTTGAAAGTTGTAGCGCGATCAACCACTGCGGACGCTTCATGCGTATAATGGAAAAAACATCATGTTTTATAAATCGGACTTACATAGAACAGTTCTGTTTCATCAGGTGAACGTGGTTGGGCTACCATGCACACGCAATCCCATTAGCACGTAGAGTACAATTAGATAGGGGTGCAGACAGGGGGGATAGGTGTTTAGTCGCTTAGAGACCAAATAGACAGTCTCTCACTACAAAAAAAACATTTTGTAACAGTATTTCTACCATCGGTTCATCTAAAATTGATTGTGATAATGTTTTCACGGTCAGTTTTGCATTATATTTTTCTTGATTTTTCCCTATCGCCACTGCCCCTAATGTTTTTTTTAAATCACTAATACAAGAACTCAAATCCGTCATGCTTCTACAAATTTATAACTCTCTATATAATTTTTTTGAGCAAAATAACTCTCTATATAATTGCTAATAAAAATAAGGCCTATCAGCAACAAGAACACTGATAAATGCGTGTCGGCAACTAGAATACAGGGAACAAGTTACCGATGAGCTAGTTTTTTTTTAGTTTTCCTAAAAAAACAGGTAGTATTTTTTTGTTTGACAGAATCATACCCGTGCGTTGCAACGAAAAATAAAAATATTATAATAATTCAAATTTGATTGTAGATATTTGCTGTCCTACAAGAAGTCGCAGCTACAGAAGTGGACACACAATCATCTGGGTCATCTTGGATTAGTGACCCGCTGCAATTTGGTGTCCGTGCAAAGCACGTTCTCATGCTTCCACTATTAGGTTAAGTCGGAGGTCAGCTACAAGAAGTGGACGCACAATCTTTCTAGGTCATCTTGGATTCACGGGCGGATCCATATAGGTTCGACTCAGGGGCGGAGCTACAGGGTGGTCCCTGTGGGCCACGGACCACCCTGCGCTTGGCCCAACCGAAGCCCATCCATGTGAGCTATACACGTCGTAGCTATACTGGAGAATTGATGTGCCACTTCAAAAGCCCAGGGACTGTTGGAGATCCACACGTCGTAGACTCGTAGCCCAACCGAAGCAACATCCTGTACGTCGCTTGGCCAGCTTCTGGAATTGCAACTCGCGAGAGACCGAGGTTCACGTATTCTCCTCCGTACGGCGCGGGTGCGGCCATCGAGATCGGATCGAGCACAGGAACGGTGACTCCACGAGGACCTCAAGTCCACGACGACAAACGCTAAGCCGTGACTCCGTGAGCAGCAACGACGGCAAATGCTAAGCCGTGACTCTGTGAGCAGCAACGACGGCAGCAACCAGCAACCCAGCAGCCATTAGGATTAGGTACGTATATCAAAAACCTAAGATGAAGACTCAATTGCTATTTGCTAAGCCAAAGCCCTACTCTGTACTCACGTTTCTCCTTTTTCTTTCAGCTTCTTTTTCTTTCAGCCAGGATCGGAGATTCGGAGGATCCACGTTTCTTCAATTGGCAAGCCAGGAACAGCAAAAGTGCACAGGGTATGGGTATATAAAACTGATTTAATTTTAATTATATGTTTTTTACGGTATTGGATTATTGGTTTGGTAAATTGAAACGTCATATAATTCTCATGCAGATTTGTTAAAAATGAAGAGGAGTGGTGATATTGCCTCCCTTTTCCAGAAATATGAATCAAAGAAGAAGGCTTGTTCTCAATCTCCTTCTGTGGCTGCAGCTGTTCCAGAAGAGCAAATGGAAGAACATGATGGACAAGATCAAGATAGAGTGATTGAAGAAAATGTAACTCCAACTCCAATGTCTGAACAAGAAGATGGTCCAGATCAAGATAGAGTGATTGAAGAAAATGTAACTCCAACTTCAATGCCTCCAAATCCACCTCCAGTTGCCCAAAAAGAACCTATTTATGATATCAGTCGGCTTCCACTTGATCCGGGGGAAAGACAACCCATTGCAAATTATCCAGTCAATGATCAAGATGCAGTTCGACGATCATATATTATTAAAGGTCCATTCCAACCTTATGCACATCAATTTGAAAGTAGAAAAATTGGAAATAGGGATCGACAATTCAATCCTATGTGGTTTTATAAATATCCATGGATTGAATACAGTGTCAAGAAGGAAGCAGCATTTTGCTTTGTGTGCTACTTGTTTGGAAAGGAGAAAAGTAAGAAATATGCATTTGTTGAAGGTGGTTGGAGAAATTGGAATAGAAATGATGCACTTGATTTACATGTGGGAGGTGTAACAAGTGCTCACAACACAGCTCAAGAAAGATATAACTTATTTATGACTCCCCATGGAGCAATTGATGATAAAATTGTGAAGGTGGATAATGAGGAGCGCCGTCTCTACAAGATTAGGTTGACTTATTCACTTAGATGTTTGAGATTTCTTTTGCAGCAAGGATTAGCATTCCGTGGGCATGATGAAAGTGAAGAGTCTAGCAACAGAGGGAACTTCATTGAGCTTTTGAAGTGGCTTGCAGCAAATAATGAAGAGGTCGACAAGTTTGTTTTGAAGAATGCTCCAGGTAATTGCACATTAACTAGCCCAGACATACAAAAAGAAATTATTCAATGTTGTGCAATGGAGACTAGAGATCAAATCATTAAGGAAATTGGGGATGATCACTATACAATTTTAGCTGATGAGTCTAGTGATGTCTCTCATAAAGAACAACTAGCCCTTTGCTTGCGTTATGTTGATAAATTAGGAAGGCCATGTGAGCGGTTTCTTGGAATTGTTCATGTAGATGATACTACTTCTTCATCACTTAAGGAAGCAATTCAATCTTTACTAGTTAGTCATGGTTTGACTATAACTCAAATCCGTGGTCAAGGCTATGATGGGGCTAGTAACATGAAAGGAGAGATTAAAGGGCTAAAAACCTTGATTATGAAAGAATCACCATCTGCTTATTATGTTCACTGTTTTGCACATCAACTCCAATTGGTTCTTGTTGCTGTTGCCAAAGACAATGATGATTGTGTGTGGTTTTTTGATCGAGTATCCCTCTTGCTAAATATTGTTGGTAGCTCTTGTAAGCGTCATGGCATGCTTCGACATCACCAATATGCCAATGTCATGAAAGCACTTGAGTATGGTATACTAGAATCTAGAAGTGGGTTAAATCAAGAGATGGGGCTGCCTAGACCTGGTGACACTCGGTGGGGCTCTCATTATAAAACTGTGGTCAACATGATTGCTATGTATCCCATAATTCGCGATGTACTCATAGCTCTTGGACGAGATACTTCACAAAGGGGTGAATGGCCAAAAATACATACTATGGTTGGAGTGTTTGAGTCATTTGATTTCATTTTCAGTGCTCATTTGATGCTTGATATTCTTGGACATACAAATGAATTGTCTGAGTGTTTGCAAAGAAAAGACCAAGATATCCTTAATGCAATGTCACTTGTCCGTTTGGCAAAGAGTAAAATGCAACAAATGAGGTCTGAAGGGTGGGTTTCATTTTTTCAAAGGGTTACAATATTTTGCAATAAATATGGTATTCAAGTTCCTGGAATGGAACATAATTATGTGCCATATGGAAGATCAGCACGTTTTTCTCAGGACCAAACAAATGATGATCACTTCAGAAGAGAAGTATATATTGGAGTCATTGATAAAATTAGTCAAGAGCTTGACAGTCGGTTTGATGAGGTAAATATGGAGTTGCTTACTTGTATGGCTGCTTTGAATCCAGCAGATTCCTTCGCTTCTTTTGATGCAAACAAGGTACATAGACTTGCTAAATTTTACCCTAATGATTTTTCAAGCTCTGACTTGCTAAGACTCGATCTACAACTTGAAACTTTTATTGATGACATGAGGAAAGATGAAATGTTCAAAGGCCTAAACAATCTTGTTGACCTCTTAGTAAAACTTGTTGAAACAAAGAGGGATAAAGTTTATCATTAGGTCTATTTACTTATCAAATTTGTATTGCTTCTACCGGTGGCTACTGCAAGTGTTGAAAGAATATTTTCTGCAATGACCTTTATCAAGAATAAGTTGAGAAATAAGATGGGTGATAGCCTTCTCGATGATTGTCTAGTGACTTTTGTTGAACGGGATATGTTCTTACAGTTGAGTGAAGAAGAGATCATCAACACTTTCATGGCTATTAGAAGGCGAAGGCCTGACAAGAAGAAGTAGTAGTGACATATTCTTCTTCAACTATTATAGGTATGTAATATTTCAATCAATTCTACGTTAAGAAAGCTATACTCGTCTATTTTATGAACTCTATATGTCCTTTTTCCCTTAATTGTATTTTATAATTCATATACTTGTGTACTGACAAGTTAAATTTATAACGGTTAAAAAAATTTAGACAATGGACCACCATAGCTACAAATCGTAGCTACGCCATTGGTTCGACTGGATGCGGCCGCACCCAGACCAATACGCAAAATATGTTGTACGATACAGGTTCCTACCGTATTCGCACCCCTCTCGCACAATCATCTGCACCCACAGCCCAGCTCAGCCAGAGAGATGGAGCCCACAGCTGCCCAACAATGGTCCAACAGGCAGCCAAACATCAGCCACCACACCTCCGCACGGAACCATCGGGCGGCGCTTCGATTCATGCCATCACGCGTCGCCTCCCCTCCCGCAGTCCCGCGTCTATTCTCTCCCCTTGACGCTAAGTGGCGCGAAGTCCGGTGGCAGATGATCGGCTAGACGACGGCAGCGGCACTTGTGCGCAGCTGGCCAGGCGGCTACTCGCCAGGCCAGCACTCCGGGTCCCGGGCTCCGAGCACGAGCACCAGGAGTCCAGGAATGGAGTGCGCCCACCGCCTGCTCTATTTTCTATTCAATCTTGACCGCAAGGCAAAGTAAGCAACTTGATTCTTTATTTTTTTCAACTTCCAGCAATCGGCAATTTTGTAGTTCCTAGCTTCTTGTTGGTAGTTTGTCCAGATTCTAGGGTCATGCTTTTTTATTCTTTCTCTCATATTTGGTAATTGATATTTATGAAAGCAACTAAATCAACTAAAATATAGATATTTTTGTAAATGTTACGAAAAGTATGCAAAGGTTTTCGGAAGGAAAGCATCATACAGTCTTAGTGCAAAGGTATTGTTTACACCAAAATTTAGAAGAAGAGTCGCAGGGACTCGAAAGCTCCCAACATCATGTCGTCAAGGAATCAATTGCATGCAGATTGGAACCAGCTGATTCGAATGCAAAAACTGGAATCGGCTTTCTCCAGATATCGCCAGCGGATAATGACGAAGGCTACGATTCGGCGCCAGAACGAAACATGTTGGACTCTGCAAAAAGAAAAAGATTAGAGTCCAAGTTATCTTAAATTAGGAATGTTTTCTTTAGAGTCAAAATTTGTGATGAGTCGTGCTTGGATAGGAGTCGTACGCGGGTCCCGGGTATAAATATCAAGCCCCGGCTATTGTAAAAAAACAATCAATCAATCCAATACACAAGTTATTTACTTTTTTGGCTCCGGCCACCCTTAGGAGTAGATGTAGAGTAGATCTCGGTGAGTTCTTCAGCAAGTACGGCTGCATCGATCCGGTCGACCTCCACTGCTGGTTGTAAGTACCATCATGGCTCATACCTCTGTTCGTACGGCTGCATTGATCCGGTCGACCTCCACTGCGACTCTGGTATGAGTTAGTTATCGATTCTTGCCTAGTTCAAGTATGGCTACATCGATCCGGTCGACCCCCACTGCATGAACTAGATCAAGGTCAAGTTATCGGCTCTACCTTAGGATGGCAGCCTTTGGTAGATTCATTAAGTTACCGATATTGCTTATTGCTTTCATTATTTATCTATTTACAGCAATATCACTCTGCCCGATTGGGATTGATCTAGATCGGCCTTATATCTTGTTTAGCCCATCGTTTGCTAATTCGAACTGATCTAATCTACACCTTAAACGATGAGTTATGTTTTATCGGCTGTTTTATGTCAATCCTGATCATGCATATCTTACGGTTAAGGCGTGTTACGTCTTGAGTAGATTTATTGGTTAGCGGGAACTGTTCCATGGCTCGTTATCACGGCCTGTGTGATTCTGCCTCACACCCCACTGTTAGCACCGTGGAGTGGGGACCGTTATCTGGTAGATATATTCCTGATAAGGCATGACTTTGACTGTGCGCTATGCCTAAATCGGCTGTTTAGCCGATATCGAGTGCTTTCACGAACAGTTCGCATCACGAGACCGTTGAAGTAAAGATAGGTTGAAAGATATGTTAGCCCCATGATCTTATTATTGTATTATGGCCTGCATGATTCTGCCTCATGCCCCACTGATATTAGTAATGAGTTAGGGTCGTCAAGTCTATTGTTATTTCTACGGCCTGCATGATTCTGCCTCATGCCCCACTGGTCATAACGATAGATGAGATCTAATATGTTCATTAGATTTATCTTTACCAAACGGTTAAATGGTGTTGAATCGTTTTTTAGATAAAAAGGGGTTCGGTTACTTGTAATCATTGGCTCAGTACAAACTAATTATTGTTAACATTTTATTGCCATTGATTAATATCTGTTTGAATAATGACATTTACCCTTAATGATAACCGATTCTTCTTATGCAACCCAATGAGCTTTAATCGATTTATTCTCATGAATATACTGGAATCGACTATTTAGTTGATCTCCTTTCATATTGGCTCTCATAGCTGCACATTCGGGACTGTCTGGTAACATCGGCAAGTTCCGTCCTTAATTACTGATGAACTTTCTCTCCTTGTCAATTACAGGGTCAAATTGACTGGCACGTCTTGGGAGGAGTACGCAGGATCGACCATCCCTGTGCTGAAGCTAGGCGGATCTATAGCTCCATCGAGCAGACCCTTTCGGCTTGCTGCGTGTGTCCTCGGCACGGGACGAAAATTCTGTGTCAGACACACGTTTCTGACACGCTCGGTGGGACCCCACAATCGTCATGGCAGTTCACAACAACGACGATATCCTTATACTACATTATGAAGATCTACCTGATGGGGATAAGGGTAGCATCAGCAAAGCTATAGAAGAGTTTTAGAACAAATGTTGTTGTCCTACACCAAAACACGTGACAACATAATTGTTCAGAAATTTCCACTACCAAGAGTTCTGTTACACGGGCAGACGGACACAACTGAAGCTGAAGACAGGCGTTTCTTTAAAGAAGTTATGGACAAATCTATTCATGATGCCATATCAAGCCATAACGAAGCTTTTGTGGATGTATTCCACAACGCCATGAAAGAGGCGATTCATGGATTTCTAGTTGGTCAAGGCGGACCGACTTATTATAACATTCCAGATCCGTCGACCCAAGGGACTAATCAAGTCGGTACCAGCCATCAAGAAGCAGCACCAGCTGGTAGTGGTGATGTCCAGACAGTTTAGGGTTCATCTGAGCAAACTCAAGGAACTACTGCAAATCAAATACAGTACAATCCTGAACCATCAGTACAGCATGTGTAACAGCCAGCGGGGCAAAGTCAGAACCAGATGATCAATTTTGGCACATCAGACCACATACCATCATCGGCTCAAAAAATAGCACCGTCAATTCAAAGAATCCGTAGAGATATAGATCCTTATGTCTATAATCAGAGACTTCAAGCGGCGAGCCAGCAAATGACCCAGCAGGTTGAGATTCCACAAGGGTATCACTATGGCACAGATTATAATACCCTCCACATGATGCCAAATCCAGGATATCAAGGCACACGAGATTTCAATCCACAGATGGGTCAGCAGGTGCAGACGAATCCAAATCCGCAAGTTGATGAATTGTTGCTGAAGGTGACTGAGATGATGAAGAATCAATTCGGTCTGAAGCCAAAAGGGCTGACCTTTTTGTACAAACGCCCATATCCAGAATGGTATAATTTAGTTGATCTTCCAACAAATTATAGGCTCTCAGAATTCGCTAAGTTCATTGGCGAAGACAGTACAAGCACGATAGAACATATCAGTCGGTATCTTACACAATTGGGCGAAGCATCAGTTGAGGATGCCCATCGAGTTTGTTTCTTATCTCTGTCCTTATCAGGGCCAGCTTTCACTTGGTTTTCATCATTGCCAGTCAATTCCATTGCCAATTGGGCTGACCTAGAGAAGAAGTTTCATACATATTTTTACAATAGGACTAGAGAAAAGAAGATTACCGATCTGACAACTATAAGACAGAAGACTAATGAATCGAGCACTGAATTTCTTCAGAGGTTTCGAGAAACCAGGAACTTGTGCTTCTCCTTAAACTTGGCCGATGATCAACTAGCTGCTTTAGCTGTTCAAGGAATGCTATCGATGTGGAAAGAAAAGCTACTGGGACAAGAATTTGACAACTTAGGTCAATTGGCTCAACGAGTAGTAGCGCTCAAGAGCCAATTCCAGAGTATGTGCAGAGATACCTGATTTCAGAAGAATACCACAGTAGTCGGGCTTATGATCCATACTCAGTCGATGACGACTATAAAGATGAAGAAGAAGAGGTTGCTGCGACTGAATGGAATTGGGACAAGAAGACAGTGATGGTGCCCAATCCTTAGGGGAGAGGAGTCGAGGAAAGCTATGACTTTGATGTCACCAAATCAGATAAGCTCTTCGGTTTCTTGCTGGAGAAAGGATAGATCAAGTTACCCGATGGTCATGTCATGTTGCCCCCTGATCAGTTAAAGAATAAGAAGTTTTGCAAGTTCCATAATGCTATTTCCCATTCCACTAATGAATGAAGAATCTTCAAGCAGCATGTACAGAGAGCTATTCAGCAGGGGAGGCTCAAATTTGATACGCCTCAGAAAATAAAAGTCAATGATAATTCTTTCCCAAGAGATCAAAACATGGTTGATGTTGGGCTATTTAAAGGAAAAACCAAGGTCCTAACATCAACCAAATCAAAAGAAGCTGGAACAGTCGATCCCAAGATGGAAATATCGGCTGACAAGTACAGAGAGATTAGAAAACGTCGTGCCGAGCAGAAGAGCCGATATGAGCAGGGGAGGACGTCAAAAGCAGAGACGACAAAGCCGCGGGTCAGATTTTGGATTTTGTTGAATAAGTGGCGACAACAGAAGGAAATGGATTATCAGCGTTGGTTAAAAGATCAAGCGTACCAGCATCAATTGAAGCAAGAGAGGTATGAAAGGGAACAAGCCAAATTACATTGGAATTGTCCTTTCTTCAGACATTGCTGAAATGAAGGTTTGAAGTTGCCTACCAAGCATGACTGTCTAGAATGCAGCAATCAATATCAGGAGTATAGGCAGTCTCAAACCAACCGCCGGTCTATCTATGCTCAAGATGCATATCATCATAATAACATGGATCGGCGTTTAAAAAATAAAAGTGTTCATGATCGGCTTGAAAAAAGGGTCGTTGATCAGGACTGATTTGATCATGAAGAGAAAGGCACCGAAAGAAGATATGTGCGGCAGAAAGGCCAGTGGTGCCCAGGAGGTTTAATAAGAAGCCAGAAGAGAAGGGTGCAACGCCTAAGGAATAAAGAGATGGAACAAGCTTAGGCATCCGGTAAGAATCAAAATGTGGCGTACCAAGCAAATAGCCGATAGAAAGCAACCATCGGCTAATATCCAAATGTCTTTTCTGTTACCATCGGAATTCAGAGCTCCGGCAGATCAAGAAGTTTACTCAGATTTCGATGAATCAGAGTATGAGGGGATAGTTGCCAAATTGACGGTTGTACATCAAGCAATATTTGACAAACCAATCAAACATCGGCACTTAAAGGCGTTATATATGAAAGGTCTTGTCGATGGGAAGCCGATGAACAAAATGTTGGTGGACGGAGGTGCTTCTGTCAATCTTATGCCTTACACTACTTTTCGTAAACTTGGCAAAGGTCCAGAAGATCCGATGGAGACTGATATGATGCTTAAGGATTTCGGAGGTAATATGTCTAAGACCCGGGGGGCAATAAACGTCGAACTAACAATTGGAAGCAAGACTCTGCTCACTACATTCTTCATCATCGATGGGAAATGATCTTAAAGTTTGCTCCTCGGTCGTGATTGGATTCATGCGAATTGCTGCATACCATCAACCATGCATCGGTGTTTGATCCAATGGCATGGAGATGACGTCGAACTGGTTCACGCTGATGAGTCCGTAAGCATCGCAACAGCCGATCCAGTCTTTTGGGAACTAGGAGATTTTGAATGTTTTTCTGGCAAGTCATGGGAAGGAGGCTTCATTAAGATCAGCAATGAAAGCCAACAGTCGATGTAGGCGATCAGCTCTGAGAGTTTATTTTAGTAGAAAAGTTACGGCTTCACGTCGGCCATTGGATTAAAGGGAAAATAAGCGTTGAGTCTTGGAGGTGAACTTAGGCCGACGTATGTGAATGCTGAATCAAAGTATAAGCGTGATTCATAGTTAATGTATTTTTTAAAGAAGTTATGTTTCGCTCAATAGGATGCTTGACCTAAGTTGATTAATCATTTAACCTTTGATGTGAAAAGTTTTACGAAGATGTTTTCCCAACATTTGATCAACACTTGATAGCCGATTTGTTCTCGGCTCTAATAGCCGATACCAGAAAGGTATCGCCTTTAGTTCAAAGATGAAAATCTTCAAAGACAATAAAAGTCGATACGATATGTATAGCCTATAGAGCAAAAACAAAAAGATAAAAAGAATAGTCATATACAAGAGCCTCGTACCAAGGTACATTCACGGAAAGAACATGAGTTTTTGTTCACCGGATGACCCTAGATATAATCTAACTAAAGACCTTGTTCACCACATCCTGGGCGGATATGATGTCTACTATGGCCTCCGCTGCCATGACAAACTCTTCGAGTAGATCCTCATGCTCCTCAGGACCATCACCTATTGGGAAACCAGTCTCCATGGCATGGAGATCGTGCCCAGTCTGGACTTGTGCCGCGGTCAGCGCCACCGCCGCACCATAACGAACGCCGTGAAGGGCGATCTCCTGAACACGGGCCGGGACGTCTTGGAGACGAGCGTCGATAAGGGAACCCCGGGCATTGACGGCATCTACGGCCGCGTTCGCCGCCAGTTGGAGAGATTCCAACTACGTTGTTAGGGCTGACAATCACAGAAATAAAAGACTATCAAGATGAAGATAATGAAAATCAGAATGGGATGTTCCCGGAGTTTATCTTACCCGCTACTGTTGCGTCAGACTCGGCCAGCCGCGCTTGGACGACACTGGCCTCCTCCTCAGCCACGTGAAGGGTGGCCTGAGAGACCCCAAGGCGAGTCTCTAGTTGGCCATTCTCCCAAGTCGCCTCGGAACAGCGATTCTGACCCATCCTCCACTCATGAAGGTAGCACCGGGCGTCGTCGCCATTATAGGAATAAGAGGAATCCGACGACGAGGTCGGCACAGAAGATGCGGCGTTAGAAGGCCTGCCGGCCCTAGGAAGAGGACGGAGACTATCATTCATAACAAACCTATAGGCAGGTCGGCGAGTCAGAAATGTTCATCATCATAAACAAGAAATGTCAATCTCACCTCATGCGTCGGAGACGCTGGTTCATCGGCATATTCTCCTCCAGGATTTCCTCCACCGCGCGCTTGCCTCGGTTGTCTTCGCCAGCCATGAAGGATGATTAGATCGATGAAGGGGAGAAGGAAAACTGCTATAGGGTTTCAGCAGGCAGAGAAGAGCAAAGGAACAGTTGCGAGTGGAGATGTGTTCGAGGCCGAAACCACCGGCTGGTATTTGAGGACCTGAAACGAAGAGGCGGACGCCTCGGGACGTGTAAAAGGCAACCGCAATTAATAGGAGGCGAAGCACCACTTCACAAATGCCGATGGGAGTGCGGCATTGAGCAATTGAAGGCAGGAAATCGAAGGGTTCTTTTAATAAAAGCCATGTTTTCATACTTGATTGGATTTGAAGTCTGGGATCGGTTGTATCAAATCGGCTCTTTAGCCAAAAAAAGAAGTGTAATTAAAGAACGGAGAGTATGATCGATTCTACATAAGACATGCGTTGACATGTAGATTTCAAGTCTGGAACATCATGGATCGCTCTCAATGTTTCTAGCCAAATGGCATCATCTCTCGTGATCTGTTTAATTTCTTCGGCTAATCTGGGGATGCTCTCAAAGACGTACTTATGACAGTCAATGGCAATGAGACTCTAGAGAAAGCTAGGGATGGATTACCCTTGATAGCCAAAAGTAAGATAGCCGGCATGGTTACATAATCGAGATAAACCTTATCGGATCAAGCGTTGTGCGCCTAGTGATGTTTAAGCTTTGGAAACACTGAAAGGGGAAGAGGATTCGACATAGCAATCAAATGGGAAATATTTGAAGGAATATTACCCTAATGTTTGGATTAACACCTGACAGCCAAGTTGCTCGGCTACCAACTCTAATAGCCGATACCGGAAGGATATCGCTTCTAGTGCGAAGATAAACCCAGAAGGGTAAAAACCAATACAATGTGTATCGCCTGTAGGCGCAAGGTAAATACGAACACAGTGATGGATGAAGTGAAGATCATTGGAGACGAAGGAGTTGTTCACTGATATCACTTATTACAAGCTATAGATCAGAAAACACTTTGTTTACTTTGTCATCAGCCTGGGAGGTCAGAGCTACAGAGTTGGTAGCATCAAAGAAATCCTCGACCAGTCGCTCATAATCCCTGGGGTATCCGGTGACTAAAGCTCCACGAGGAAGAAGCCGAAGATCATGGCCGGAGTGAACTTGCACAGCAGCCAACGCCATGGTAGCACCATGACAAACACCATGAAGAGTGACTTCTCTAACGCGGTTCGAGATGTCATGCAAATGAACCACCAGAACGGCGCCCCTAGCATTGACAAATCCTGCCGCATGGTCCGCAGCCGAACAAAGGCTTTCCAGCTGAGCCGATAGATCTAAAGGATTTGAAGAAGAGGCAGGATCTTGGAAGATAAAAGTTGAAGAAGGAACAGAAAATTATGGTAAATGTCTCACCAGCAATTCTGGCTTCAGCATTGGCCAGCCTCTCCCGCACTGGGTTGGCCTCAGGAGGTGATCGGCCTTGAACTATGGCCAGAGCCGACTCCGTAATAGAGAGGCAGTCGACGAGTTTCTCGCCGGTCCGATCAATGGAAGCGACCAGGTCGTTGTTATCTCTCAGCCTCCTCAGATAGCAAGGGAGCTAGCGACAGATTGGTGTTGAGGATGACCCCAAGGGATGAGTAGAGTCGCCCCCCTGCTCTGGGACGACGGGAACATCGCAAGTTGCACCCTCTTGATGGTGAATGCGCTGGTGCGATGATGCAGATCCAGCGAGGGCCTCCTCAGCAGACCTTTTGCTATCCTCCATGATCTCAAACCTACGGAAAAGCAGAAGCTATACTAAGGATGCAGAAAGTTTAAGACGAAGCGGGTTGTTGTTCGATCCACGGCCGCGGCCCATATATATATAGCCCAGGAAGACGAGAAGATAGGTTTCGCCGAAGGTGTGAATTTGGAGTCAGAAACGGAGGTGGAACAACACTCAGGGAGTTCAGGGGACGGATAACGAAGAGATAACGGATTTGAACTTATTGCCTCCCCAAATTATGAAATGTCATGAAACAGATTCAAAGATTTTACATTTACCAGAAATCAACCTATCAAGGCTTCTTTGGATTGAAGGGAGTCCGGACCCCTACAAGGCCGAAGGTCGTCATGAAACGAATCGACATTGGCCCGTTGATAAAATTGTGCCCGAGAAGAGAAAAATCGCCCGCCTAACATGTGCTCAGCCGATTTCTCGGTAAATCGAGAGACTATGGGAAAGAAGCCTATGGCTTTCCCGGTGGGCGTTTAGTGGAACAAACAAGGGAAAGGTGTCCACACATTTTAGCCCTTGCAAACACTAGAACAGCTCTGCAAGCATGGTGAGAAGACACAGGTGATGTCACAAGACTTCTCCTAGCCGTAGTAGCTGATCCTCTTGCTCGACAAGGCGCTAGAATAAGCGACACAATCACCGTATGCACAAGAATTCTTCTAACCGCTCAAGATCTTCATGGCAAGAAAATGGACCATGGAGGGTCTGGTGGAACTAGAGGCACTCGAGGGAGTAGATGGAAGCAAAACATAGCTGAATTGTTGAGTTGCTCTCGCCAGAGTCGGATAGGCATTTTATAGCCGGCTCGGGAAGATGAATCCAAGTGCCCGTGAAGTAGTGATGCTCTTGTAAAAAGTTTTGAGGCATGGGCTTATGAGTGGACGCAAGCAACGACAAACAGTGGACCCCATATCAAGGTTCTCTACCCAAGACTGTGGACCAATCAGGGATACAAACATGATAATTTTGGAATAAAATTACTTTTATCCCAAAATTGAGGGACATGTGTTTACACCAAAATTTGGAAGAAGAGTCGCAGGGACTCGAAATCTCCCAAGATCATGTCGTCAAGGAATCAATTGCTTGCAGATCGGAACCAGCTGATTCGGATGCAAAAACTAGAATCGGCTTTCTCTAGATATCGCCAGCGGATAACGACGAAGGCTACGATTCGGCGCCAGGACGAAACATGTTGGACTCTACAAAAAGGGAAAGATTAGAGTCCAAGTTATCTTAAATTAGGAATGTTTTCTTTAGAGTCAAAATTTATGATGAGTCGTGCTTAGATAGGAGTTGTGTGCAGGTCCCGGGTATAAATATCAAGCCCCGGCTATTGTAAAAAAACAATCAATCAATCCAATACACAAGTTATTTACTTTTTCGGCTCCAGCCACCCTTAGGAGTAGGAGTAGAGTAGATCTCGGCGACTTCTTTAGCAAGTACGGTTGCATTGATCCGGTCGACCTCCACTTTTTGTTGTAAGTACCGTCATGGCTCATACCTCTGTTCGTACGGCCGCATCGATCCGGTCGACCTTCACTACGACTCTGGTATGAGTTAGTTATCGATTCTTGCCTAGTTCAAGTATGGTTGCGTCGATCCGGTCGACCCCACTGCATGAACTAGATCAAGGTCAAGTTATCGGCTCTACCTTAGGATGGAAGCCTTTGGTAGATTCATTAAGTTACCGATATTGCTTATTGCTTTCATTATTTATCTATTTATAGCAATATCACTCTGCCCGATTGGAATTGATCTAGATCGGCCTTATATCTTATTTAGCCCATCGTTTGCTCATTCGAACTGATCTAATCTACACCTTAAACAATGAGTTATGTTTTATCGCCTGTTTTATGTCAATCCTGATCGTGCATAGCTTGCGGTTAAGGCGTGTTACATCTTGAATAGATTTATTGGTTAGCGGGAACTGTTCCATGGCTCGTTATCACGGCCTGTGTGATTCTGCCTCACACCCCACTGTTAGCATCGTGGAGTGGGGACCATTATCTGGTAGATCTATTCCTGATAAGGCATGACTTTGACTGTGCGGTATGACTGAATCGGCTGTTTAGCTGATATCGAGTGCTTTCACGAACAGTTCGCATCACGAGACCGTTGAAGTAAAGATAGGTTGAAAGATATGTTAGCCTTATGATCTTATTATTGTATTATGGCCTGCATGATTCTGCCTCATGCCCCACTGATATTAGTAATGAGTTAGGGTCGTCAAGTCTATTGTTATTTCTACGGCCTGCATGATTCTGTCTCATGCCCCACTGGTCATAGCGATAGATGAGATCTAACATGTTCATTAGATTTATCTTTACCAATCGGTTAAATGGTGTTGAATCGTTTCTTTATATAAAAAGGGGTTCGGTTACTTGTAATCATTGGCTCAGTATAAACCAATCATTGTTAACATTTTATTGCCATTGATTAATATCTGTTTGAATAATGACATTTACCTTGAATGATAACCGATTCTTCTTATGCAACCTAATGAGGTTTAATCGTTTTATTCTCATGAATATATTGGAATCGACTATTAAGTCGATCTCCTTTCATATCGACTCTCATAGCCGCACATTCGGGACTGTCTGGCAACACCGGCAAGTTCCGTCCTTAATTACTGATGAACTTTCTCTCCTTGTCAATTACAGAGTCAAATTGACTGGCACGTATTTGGAGGAGTGCGCAGGATCAACCATCCCTGCGCTGAAGCTAGGCGGATCTACTGCTCCATCGAGCAGATCCTTCCGGCTTGCTGCGTGTGTCCTCGGCACGGGACGAAAATTCTATGTCGACAGGTATTGCGTGGTTAGAAACAGAAGATGAATATATATTGGTCCAAAAATTCTAGGAAGACAGTCTAGCTCTAGAGATTTGAGAGATCCTAGCCACCAATTTTCCCTCTACATTTCAGATGTGATTTTATTTTTTCAACGAATCATTCTATTAACTCTTTGCTTAAAATTGAATGGTTCGTTCTTTTTTCTTTACTTCAATATGCCAACAAGCTTTCTTTTTAATAATTGTGGCATTCTCTAACTATATTTTGTTAAATGGTAAGCACTATTACTGCCATTTCAGTGTTGGTATATATCAATATTGCTTGTGTCAATTATTGAGCTAAAATCTTGTCTGTAGCGCTATTAAGATACAGTATAGTATGAACATCGTATATATCTACGTAATTGTTACCAAGGAAGCCGGCTCGGCCGCACACCCCTCCATATTTCTCTAGCTCTACCCCTGCTTGGATTAGTGATCCGCTGCAGTTTGGTGCCCATGCAAAGCACATTCTCCACTTCTCTCCTGCTTCCACTATTAGGTTAGGATATTAAAAAAATCTTTTTTAGAATTTTTTTCTCCTTGTAAGCGTTTGCATGTCAACTCGAGTGATTATGGAAATTGACCCATAGACAGGAGCTCAATTATGAAGCAGATGTGATGAATTTAGGTACCAGCTGTATTTAATTTGGATAAGTCCATAAAAATTGTATCAATATTTTCTCTTGTAGTGTATGTAAGGTGCAATCTAAGATATGCTACCCTATGCTAAAAGGTTCACAAACGTAGAACATGTGCCAAACAAAAAAAAAAGGCAGGCATGAATAAAGGTGATCTCACCAGGGTGCTCGTCACGGACATGGATGGCAGGTGATTTCGTATTTATAATCGACCACGGCGCATACACATATTTGCATGTTGGCATGCAACTTATCCACGGACGTCCTCGACTCCTCGGTAGTAACCATAGTTATAACCACATGGGTTACAAGTAGCCGCAGCCATAATCCATAACCATGACCGTTACAAGTTCAGCCACGAGCCACCATCACAATCAATTTAGCCCAAGTAGCAAAACCAGCCCAGCTCGCCGTGGACACGTGACACACCTTTCACCTCTCTCAACTTCAGAATAGGTGCACGAAACAGTCACCTGTTTAAGTTAAATCAACATTTAGCCAGATCCAACGTGAGACTAATAGGACTTTATCGTACATAACATTTAATCTAGGTCTTAAGGATTTATTTGACTTTAGTTGAATGAAATTAGAGCAAGCCCAATTAAGATCTAATAGCATGCATGGTGACGGTGTAGAGTTGTCGGTGTTTGGAGTAGTTGGCATCATCGTGGGGAAGTAAGCATTGGCGTTCAATTCTCTGCCTTGTTGTCTTGATCAGCAGGTGGAGGGGCGTGCTTCTTTCATTAAGGCCAGTCTCAGTGGATAGTTTTATCGCGTTCTTTCCAAGACAATGAAACACGGATGAAACATTTATTCTCAATGCAAAGTTTTATTCTATAGTTTCACAGGCATTTAATTCCATGATTCATAGATAGTTGGTAATCGTGTCAAGAGAGTTTCATGTCATTTCTTCTCTCTCTTCTTAAATACACTGCCATGTTATCAAAATTGACTACTACTCACATGCAAATGAAACTCACATGCAACCTATTTAAGTAGTCACCCATAACTACCTAGAACCTTTGGCGCGTGAGAGCTGGGATATCGCTCATCATCCCAATTTTATTCAACTAAATTGTTGATATGTCGGCAATTCTAGTTCCTCCATTATTAATCTTTGAAAAGCGTGTGTGGGTGTCATGATAAATGGTAATGTTGGAGACTTCTTTCCCACACACAAAATGCCTTAGGCATGGTGATCCATTTTTTTTCAATTTTATACAACGTAATTACTAATATGGCTGGAGCAAAAGAGAATATTACCAGTTTGTGAGTGAGAGTGGTTCCGCATTTAGTAGATGAGGGTCTACCTATCTTACAATATGCTAATGGCAAATTATTTTTTGCGGATCATGATCTTGAACATGCAAAATATATCAAACTTCTTTTAAATAATCGTCTTGGCTCAAAATCAGTTATGTGCTCCTAGAGGATGATAGAGACAAATGCAACGGAAAAACACATATCCAATTACGACTGATATAGGTGGAATCGAAGTCGTTCAGCAATATGCTAATTAGTGTGTACCTAATATCTAGACCGAAAATGTCATCAAAATACCTATGGAATAAAAACAATTGAACTTAATCAATGTTAAGGAATTTGTAAAAAAAAACAAAATCAATGATATGGTTTACAGTTACCTGAGAGAATACTTCTCTCAAGATTAAATACTCGACCTGAATAATGGATCTTTATATGGCTGTCTGGTACCTTTCAACTAACTGGATATGTGCCCGAACGTTGTACCGGGTCATAATTTTTTTAATCGAACCTCAATAATCGGACGCAGACGGATGAGCTTCGAGGACTTTGTATCGGACACGTGGATCCGGTCATTGTATCGTAACCGGGTAGAACGCAGACGTGTGAGCTCCGAGTGGAGCATGATCTATCATGCAGGCTAGTGATGGCCGGTGGGGATGGGCAAGGACAACGGCGCGAACGGCGAGATCAGGGCATGAGCGAGGATGACGGCGCGAACGGCGAGCTTGACGGCGTGACCGTGATGAGCGACTTCGTGATAGGGAGGGAGGCGTGGGCGAGCGGCAGTGTGGATGAGCGGGAGGCAGCGTGGTACTATGGGATAGGGCGCGTCTACGGATCTGGATCACGAGAGGGGATGGAGCATGATTCGTGCGAGCTAGCGCGCGTCTGGGTCCACCACGCAGGTGAGAGCGAGCGCGCGCCGGGGGAAGCAAGCGAGTCATCCCACGCTGTGTGGACAGTTCGTCTGCAAGTTGTAGAGATACATTTTGTAATTATTTATAAATAAAATTATCTCCTGTTTAGATAGGATGAATGGGCCTTTGTAAAAAAAATGCGTCCGTCCTCAAAGGGCCCATATATATTGTATAATATATGCTACCTGCCTGGAGACTCCCTCACTCTGATCTGCCGAAACCACTTAGTTGCTTGTTGAATTTTTGAACTAAACCGACGTCTTCTCACTTTCCATTTTATAGGTGGTAATGACAGGTATGAGAAAGGTGTGTCAAGAGTTTTCCAATGTCCTCAAGGAAGAACCACATCATGAGGTTTGTTTTCACTTTCCTAGTAGTTTATTTTATTTCCAGATTTCCATCTCTATGTACTAATTGTGTGATTAATCATATACTGTAGGGTGTGACAACAGATGACATTAAAGTTGCCCTACTCGAATAAGATGTATACATCGAACAGTCAGTCAAAAGTTCTTCTTCCCTACAAAAAGATGTTGTTGAGCTAGAAAAAGAGGCTTCTAAGCTGAGACACTGCCGGGAAAGCTCTAACAATGCTCCTATGATGTTCATTGGGGTTGGGCTCAGAACCTGAGCATAAACGCGACTCGACCCTAACTCCCGAGCTACTATCTACTGCATTGGAAAGCTTTGGAGTTATTCCTCCTGGTGTCTATTGGATTCTCAATGAATGCCGTCCTAGAGGGGGCTGTGGGTCCTTTTGTAGGGGGCACCAGGCTCTCGGTGGGCCCATGGTTCCGTGGCACGACTTAATCTCGACTCTACATCCTAACCGACCTTAATAAATGGTTGAGATTAATTCTTAGAGGCGGTGGAACATCCCTGGCGTCGATTGGTGGGTCCGTGTGGGTCGGTCGACCTACATGTGGAGTCGGCCGACCCCACTTTCGGGTCCCTGGGCCATCCTATATCTTCTAGCAAGTGTCCCACATGTCATAGAGTCGAATGGAAACATGGTGCTGGTCACATATAGGTCGGTCGACCTATATATGACCCCCCATATATGACATGTGGGTCATATATGACTTGTGGGTCATATATGACATGTAGTTTAGTCCCACCTGGTCTGTTTTCTGGATAAACCCTCCCGCATTCACAAAATCACCAAAAGTCATGGAAATACTTAGTTTAAACCACTACACCTATGTTGGTGATTGATTTTAAGGATAAATGCAGGTCATATTGACATTAATGACCATCAATAAGTTCCCTTACACTTATTCTTTGCTCGTCCTTGAGTAAAGATTAAAGATAAAAGTAATCATGAGCATGACATCTTAAGATATACAACTAACATAAAGACTATTCCAAAGCATTCCTTATAGAGGTGGGATATGTGGCATTACTCATTAGCTAACATTTGTCCTTTAGTGGTTGAAAAGTGGAACAACTCTCGAAACAAAGTCATCTTCCCAAATTCACATCTTAGTAACTTGGAGTTTTTAAAGTTTTCACAAGAAATGAATAGTTCACTTATACCCCTCAAATGGTACTCTCAAATCGCTCGATGGTGTACGATTCCTTACCAAGGCATAGCATAGTTTTGCCTTCTTTTTGTTTCATCCTACTTATAAAAAGTTTATGTGGAGCTTAGGTAGGGATAAACATGATCGCATACTTGCAATGTGTTTATTGTAAAGTCAAAACAATGATCCAAGGAGAAAAATGTCATACTCTTATATCAAGATGTGCATGTGTGTGGATATATATATGCTGGATATATACTCCTTTTGTAGATATGATCTCTCTCTATGATTTATTATTTTGAGACATGGTTATCTTTCTTCTCTTTTTTTAACTAAACATGAGCCTTCATGTGCTCATATATTTCTTTTCTTATTTCAATACTTTGGACCTTCATGTGTCCATATTTTTTTCTTTTCTTTTTTTCTCATATTTTTGCATAGCCCATGTCTCTTCTACTAAACCATATATTTAGAGAGATATCACTACCTTTTTAGAGCATGGAGCATATATTTGGTGGAACCTAACAAGCATGTTTTTGCCTACTCCCAGTGTAGGAGTAGAACATTTTTTTTGGTGGATCTAAATGAAAAGAAAGTTTTTGCGCCTACTCCTAGTGTAGGAACCGTGCATATTTTAGTGGCATGTGCGTGATCTTGATCTTAGGAGCATAATAAATTTCTCAACAAGGGTCACAAGGTTTGACTAAACTCAACACAAATACAAGATCATATGTAAAAGGTTTAAAACATGTAAAATGCCATATTTGGCTCTGGTAGGAAATTCTCACCATTGAGGAGTATGTGACACTATGATTTTATGATATTTTTATCAAAAACAAATCTCCAAGTACCTCGAATAGAAAAGGTAGGATTTCTAAGCCAGGACTATATCACACTCCACAACAACTTAGTCAATATGATTGTCCTACAAAGATATTTTTCCACAAGCATAAGTATATTATATGGAATAATCTTCATGCAAGCTTCTATCTCAAAATGTCATAAACATGTCACTTTTTAAATTTTAATCAAAGTGTGGTCCTGGTTCATTTTAGATTGCATAATAATATATCAAAGTAGCATACATGTACCAAGAAGATGAGATGAAATGTCAAACCAGCATTTTGAAGTGAAGCATCAGTAGTTGAGGATGGCAGGTGGGCTCAAGGCACCAGAGTTTGGTTAGACGACCCTACCTGGAAGTACCTATCCACAGCTGAGCTCCCAAACAAGAAGAAGTACCCAAAATTGTACAAGATGGTTATGAAGCATATGATGCATGGCCCTTGCGGGGCGCTTAATGTAACTACCCATGCACAAAGGGTCGTGACTTCTGCAAGAACCATTACCCCAGACCTTTTTGTGACGCCATAGTACAGGGCAAGGATTCATACCCAGTTTATAGATAGTGTGAAGATGGTTGAAAACAGGTCCATGGACATGAGCTTGACAACAGATGGGTCGTGCCTTACAACCTATATCTCCTCAGTCTATTCAACTGCCACATCAATGTAGAGGCATGTGGGAGCATCAAGGTAGTGAAGTACCTGTTTAAGTATATATACAAGGGTCATGACCGGGCGTCTGTGGCTGTGAGAGAGGCTGACAAGGAGGATAGTGAAGGGAACATCGATGAGATCAAGCAGTATAGAGATGCTAGATGGGTAACCCCTTCAAAAGCCTTGTGGAGGATATACGGTTTTTATTTGAGCGAGAGGTCCCCTTCTGTTTTGTCCTTACAGCTCCATCTTCTAGACATGCACATGGTGTCATTTCATAGGCGCGAGGGTGTTCAATGAGTGCTTCATCGTCCAAGCGTTGAAAAGTCGATGCTTACAGCTTACTTCGAGATGAATAGTATAGATGAAAGAACCCAAGGTACCTTGTACAGGGACTTCCCCAAGTTCTATAGGTGGCACACAAAGGACAAAAATTGGCAGAGGAGGGTACAAGATAAATCTCTACAACAAATTGGAAGAATCGTCTTTGTCAATCTAGCCGAAGAGGAATGTTACTATCTTAAAGTTCTTTTGAACAACGTTCCTGGTGCAACCTCCTTCAATGATCTTAGGATCATTGATTGTGTAATCCTATCGACCTTCCGTGAAGCTGTAGAAAGAAGGAGCCTGATCGTAGTGGACAACACGCTGGACGAGAGCCTTACTGAGGCTATTGAGTGGATTATGTCATATGCATTGAGAAGGCTCTTTGCACTGATACTGGTGTTCTGTGAACTGAGCGATGTATTTGGACTCTGGGAGAAACACAAGGGGGCAATGTCGCAGCACTATAGGCGCAACAATCAATCCAACTTCATGGTGGAGTAGATGGTCCTCATAGATATTCAGAAATTGCTACAATCAATGTAGAAGGATATAAAGATGTACCCACTTCCTGATATCAACGACACATGATGCCTCTAGTGACATTCCTAGGGAGATTTTGGAGGAGGCTAGCATTGAGGTTGATGCTATGACATAACTCTATCAGACAGCCTTAATGAGGAGCAATGGGCTGCCTACAATAAGATTATGTGTGGTAGAACTGCCTAATCTAGTGCCCTCCCAAGAGTACTTGTCTTCCATTAGACACTAAGTACCCAAGAGAGTGCACTAAATCATGCCGTTTTATCGAGCACACTCCAAGGGAGAACTCAAAAATCCACATTTTCCATTAGGATCATAAATGAGAGAATAAAGCTTACAACATTCTTAACCATTTCTTACATCATATTATTACAACATTAGAGGACTTAAACAAGTTGAATGTAATAGCAGAATTAAGACAATTTTAAATGTAAAAGAATTTATACATTTTAGGTTCACATTTTTATCTTGCAGCGGAGAACAACATATGATCAGAGTTACAACAGAAATGAAGATTAATGGTGAATACTTAACATAGTGAACATTTATAAACCAGTTATGATGGCATGTCATAAAACTTTTCTTCTAAAACCTTTTAGTAAGGGTTATAAATAAACACTACGATCATAACGTGAAAGGAATCCTCTCTGAGCCCACCAGGAGGTTTCCACACATAAGAGTCAGCTCTAGCATCCACCTATCACCTGCAACAGGGGAAATAAAATCTTGAGTACTCGATTGTACTTAGCAAGACTTACCCGATAGGAAGAAAATAAAAGACTCTAAGGATATGAAAGGCTATCTGGCTTGTGGGTTATTGCATCTACAGGAAGCATTACTAAACGTGCATCCTTATATTCAATTTTATTAGCAGTCATCATTAGTTCATTAACTAACCATTCTATATAAGCACATATGCTACTTTCAAGCAGGTGGTAAAGCAATCAGAATCATTTTACCATCTTTCATATTCCAGTTCTTACTATGGTGCTAGACCATAGCCAAGTGTCCCAGCTGGGTACCCTGAAACACATGCCCCGCTTGTACCCAAGGCACAAACAAGACCAACCCATTCCACTCCTATCACGGGGTCCAGGTCCCCATCCAAACTTGGACTCTAAGCCCCCACACTTGAGACCTGGTCTCAATATGGTGCTTAGACCTCCACATTTTCCCGCCTCCAATCAGTCGGTCCGAAAAGAGCCAGAACCCACGACAAGAGCATAACGAGCCTTTTCGCTCCCATAAGCAAGTATGTGCTCAGGATAATAAGTCTGTGACCTGACTATCATCCACAGCAACAGACGGTCCTCAATCGACACAGGCGAAACAAGTGCAATCCAAGCCCCGCTCGAATGCCTATCCAAGTCTAGATCCAAAGTACTATTCCGCCCGGTCTCCAATTATCCTTCATATATATTCCTTGTGATAGTAATATAATAACAACAATAATACCTTTCCTATCTCTCGCGAGTGATAGGTAATCACTTGACTTCTACCGGATTCTATAGCATAGCAATCTACACAATCCTAACATACTAGTAGGACTCATAGGATAAGGATATATATATGTAAGTGGGTTTCATTCAACTTCTCAAAACTTAATGCACAAGCATAAAATAAAGTGCATAATATTAGAGGTTATACACCGGGGCTTGCCTGGGCAAGATATAACCAAGGATTTGCATTCCACCATGGTGACACGATCACCAAGGCTCCATCCTCCCGCTACTCTGATCGACTCTAGATCCATCATTTTCCTATTATGATATTCACAGATGCAGTGCAAAAAACGTAATTAACCAACGGCAACCGCAACTCTAAAAACACTATTACGCTTCGCAAGCAAACGAGCTACCTCTAATGACTAACGTACTAGTCTACGTATCCA
This sequence comes from Miscanthus lutarioriparius, assembly GCA_904845875.1. Lineage (NCBI taxonomy): Eukaryota > Viridiplantae > Streptophyta > Magnoliopsida > Poales > Poaceae > Miscanthus > Miscanthus lutarioriparius. Next base: position 48,441,056 of record CAJGYO010000002.1, read on the forward strand.
CATCATCAAGTAAGGCTTTGTTTCTAGAAAATGTTTTAGTTCTACAATCCCAAGGTGTTTTGGCATTTTATTGATCAAATATATATTTTCAAACTAGGGCACTGAAAGCTCTAGTTTGTTTTTGGTGAATTGATGAAACCCTAAGTGCTAACCTAGTTTATCAAGTGATCATGAGATAGGTAGCACATTCCAAGTGGTGAAGCAAATGAAGATCATGACATGATGATGGTGATGCCATGGTGATGATCAAGTGCTTGGACTTCGAAAAGAAGAAAGAAATGCAAAAGGCTCAAGGCAAATGTATAAATGGTAGGAGCCTTTTCGGTTTAGTGATCGAGACACTTAGCGAGTGTGATCACATTTAGGTTCGATAACTGTACTATTAAGAAGGGTGAAACTCATATCAAAATACAGTTATTAAAGTGCCACTAGATGCTCTAACTCATTGCATATGCATTTAGGATCTAGTGGAGTGCTAACACCCTTAAAAACATTTATGAAAATATGCTAGCACATGTGCACAAGGTGATACACTTGTTGGTTGGCACACTTGAGCAAGGGTTAGAAACTTCACTGGTGGAGTGTCCGCCCATAGAGTGCGGACAGTCCGACGGTGCCACAGGCGCCCTATACAGAAAAGACAGGATTTCACAGAGTGCACCGGACGCTGGTCTCAACTAGACCGGAGCATCCGGTCAATGGAATCTATGAAGATGCTGGCGTCGGTCTTCGACCGGACGCTGGGTCACTTCGTGACCAGACGCTGGTGGGGTGTGTTCAGTCCTGCTGACGTGGTAGTGCACAGAGGAGACAGAGTGTGACCGGATGCTGGGTGAGTCCGGTCAGGCATGACCGGACACGTTCGGTCGTGAGTGGAACCTTACTGGAAACTGTGTCCGGTCACTTTGAGCACCACGTCCGGTCACTACTTAAATGTACTGATGACCATTGAGATTGGGCGATCAGCGTTTGAAGCAGATGACACATGGCAAGCATCGAGCGACCGGACGCTGGGGTCCTATGTCCAGTTGATCTATTCGGAGCGTCCAATCACCCTGAGCTGTGCCCAGTGAAGGGGTACAACGACTCTATTTTGTGGGGCTTCTATTTAAGCCCCATGGCTAGCTCAAGCTTACTCTCTTGGCCATTTGCATTGATATAGCAACCTTATGAGCTTAGCCAAAGCCCTCCCACTCATCTCCATCATAGATTCAACATCTTTGTGAGATTGGGAGTGAATCCAAGTGCATTGCTTGAGTGTTTGCATCTAGAGGCACTTGATGTTCGTGTTTCGCTGCAGGATTTGCTTGTTACTATTGGTGGTTGCCGCCATCTAGATGGCTTGGAGCAGCGAGGATTGTCGAGCGGAGGTTGGTGATTGTCTCCGGCTCTGATCATGGTGATTGTGAGGGGTTTTTGACCTTTCCCCGGCAGAGAGCCAAAAGGTACTCTAGTGAATTGCTCGTGGCTTATGTGATCCTCATCTTGTGTTGGTTCTACAGCACCCTATTGAGGGTTTGGCGTGTGATGCCAATTAGCGCGTGAACCTCTAAGTGAGTGAATCGCCACAACGAGGACTAGCTTGCCGGCAAGCAAGTGAACCTCGGTAAAACATCATTGTGCCATCATTTGATTCCGAGGTGATTGGTCTCCATTGGTATTCATTCTTGTGATTGATTGGTTCACTCCTCGACTCGGTGGTATAACCATCTTGCTCACTCTCTTTATATTACCGCAAACTAGTTATCAAGCTCTTTAGTTAGCCTTTGAGAGCACACTAACTTAGTATAGTGACATAGCCATTGTGTGGTTAGAAACTATAGAAACTAGAATTATGGTAGGTGGCTTACATTTTTAGTAGGCTAGCGCAATACTTGCTTCGCCTCATAATTGTCTAATCGGTTTGTTGTGTGTTGTTGTAGAAATTTTTAATAGGCTATTCGCCCCCCCCCTCTAGCCATTAGGACCTTTCAGGCTCATTTAGATACCCTAGCAACTAATTATTATGGAGCTATAAAATTATAGTGATAACCTAATAATGTTTGGAATTTTCTGTAAAAATCCCAGAGCCAACACTACTACCAATTCCTCACAATAATTCCTACAAGTTGATGTTTTAACAATATTAAGTGCTTAAATTAATTAGATTACTCTTGAAATTTTCATAAAACTATGTGAACAAAATACACTAAAAGGTAGATCATGATTTTAGGAACTGAACAAAATTGGAATCACAATTTTTGGTCTATTACACAAATTTCTATTGAATTTACAAGTTTGGTTTTTAGAAACTAATTTAGGAAATACTTTAGAAAAGAAAAGGGCCGGTGGTGACTTAATCGGCCCAGCAGCGCAGCACGGGGGTGGCCACGCGTGCGTCACGATGGCCAAGCATGGCCCAAGACCAGAAGGCCCCCGCGCGCGCTCGCATTTTGCAAAAGAACCCCTAGACTAACTGTCGATAAAAGATGCTCAGCAATCCACCGAGGGGTATCCCGCGATGGTAGATTTGTCGGTGGGGGTGCACGTGATAGGAACCGGATGATGACACAAGGCGTAGAGACATCGATTTAGACATGTTCGGGCCATCTAACCGACGTAATACCCTACGTCCTGTGTCTTTGGTGTAATGTATTGAATATCAGATGTAGTAGCTGTTAACTAGGGGACCCCTGCCTCTCCTTATATACTCTGGAGGGGTAGGGTTACAAGGAAAGTATCCTATTTGGTACTATACAATATCTTGCGGTGCACGTCGACCAGTGCCGTGCACGCCTTGATCTTTGTGGGCTGGGCCACCTCTGATGGCACGGCCCATGTCTTGTCTTGTGGATACCGGGGGTCATATCCCCACAGCTAGTCCCCGAGCGCCTTGTATCCGTTGTGCAACGCTATCTTGAACAAGTCCGAGCATGTGCGAACAAAGCCGAGCAGCCAGACCCATGGTCCGACCACCATGATGAGTTGCCAAGCAATTGTGAACCGTCGCCGAGCAGTTGTGAACCGTCACCGAGCAGTTGTGAACCGTCGCCGAGCAGTGTGAACCATCGTCGAGCAGTGTATCTCAAGTAAGGCTTGCCATAAGGATGTAAGGAGCTCAAGTTCAAAATCTGAAAATTCTAAAAATTCTTCCACTTAGGAGAAGTGTAGCCACTTAGACTCCGTCAATAAGGAGGGTAAATCAAGAAATAACCACTACATTCACCGCCAAGTGCAGTGTAGCCACTTAGTCCCTGAGCCGGCTGGAAGATGAAGAATGAATCTTGTAGCAGGGTCAAAGAAAAGAAGTCTGAAAGCTTGCTGACGTCATCTAACATGCGCGTATCAAGACCCCAGACGTGTTGCCCAAGATCAGCACCCTGATCCCAATAGCATGGAGTAGCTTGATAGCACACAGAAGAGATGTAGCCAGATCCGACCACCAAGGGAGTCCTCAACTTAACTGGCGATGCTTGCACGAAGAATCCGAGCACCGAGGAGTCCTCGGCGTAGCTGGTGATGTCCGAGCACCGAGGAGTCCTCGGCGTAGCTGGCTATCTCCGAGCACCGAGGAGTCCCCGGCATAGCTGGCGATGTCTGAGCACCGAGGAGTCCCCGGCATAGCTGGCGACGTCCGAGCATCGAGGAGTCCCCGTCGTAGCTAGCGATGTCCGAGCACCGAGGAGTCCCTAGCATAGCGGGCGACATCCGAGCACCAAGGAGTCCCTAGCGTAGCCGACGACGTCCGAGCACCAAGGAGTCCCCGGCATAGCTGGTGATGTCCGAGCACCGAAGAGTCCTCGGTGTAGCTGGCGATGTCCGAACACCGAGGAGTCCTCGGCGTAGCTGATGATGTCCGAGCACCGAGGAGTCCTCGGCATAGCTGACGATGAAGCCCATGATGAGCAGTCCAACCAATTGGTCGGCGGCGAAGTGAACGCCGAGCAGGAGTGAGTGCCGAGCAGTTCGACCAGCTGGTTGGCGGTGAAGTCCATCCGATAGGTGGTCCGACCACCTGGCTGATGATCATCTTGTCCAGTCCCTGAGCGTAGGCTCGTTGTCTGAGCCATGCCCCTACGATACAAATGTGTAGAATAGGTAGTATATGATGTAAAATATATGAACTCCGGAGAAGAATCAGCAATGGTGATGAAATAGCATATTCAGCTCGGCGATCAGTTGGTGTGAACACTTAGTGTTATTCTAAAGATGTATTTATATTTAATATAAACCGTCCAACCAGTTAGTGTGTAGCTGAGTCTCTAGCCCTAGCTAGCCTGTTAACCATAACACGGAGCGCGGAGCCCGTGTGCGTGTAGGAAGAACAAAGCGTCGCTAAGGAGCCGCTGCCGACCACCCATAACGCAGAGGGCAGACGCTCGTGCATGTGTATGGAGGAGCTGGAGAGAGGGCCATCTTTGGGGACATCCGAGCATCAACATGACTGTTCAGGGATTTGCCTTAGACTTAGTTGTATGTCATCTTTAAGATGGTATACATGAAAGAAAATCGTTTGGAGAATAAACGTGGAGAAAACAACTCGGAGAAACATCATGGCGATATATGAAGATTGTAGAATATTTAGAAGAATATTAAAGCGTGACTTAGCTTTGGACAGAATGTCTGGTCGGCGACATATGGCGTTATCTGGTCGGCATTGATAAAATTGCCCGGCCCTCGAGCTTTCTGAACTATCGTCATGGCGACAGTCGCGGTTGTCTCGACACCATTCCTCGCGGTGATCATCATTGCGACACGGCACGGCTCGCTTGATGGCTCAGGAGGCTCGCTTGATGCAGTCGGACGGAATCCACTGCATGGGGGAGGTGTAGCCCTCGGGCGTGTCTGACCGAGGCAAAGCGTGGACTAAGATCTTCCTTGTTTATTTGCATGTGGTGCTTCAACTGGAGTCGGTGTAGATTACGTGCCTGTTGGACTTGGACTCAGAACTGCTTTTCCTTGAAGTGTTGATCCACCATATTTGGAGATTGGATTTGACGGAACAGGGAAGCATAAGCAAGCATGGAAAAATTATGCCTTGCATGCCTGACATAAATATCTTTATTATTTCCTTAATTAGCTTTCTTGCATGGCATCTTCTTCATGTCACGGTGATGTAGACCACGCATACTTTGCTTGCTTGCATGTCCGACGGAAGCTTTGCATGGCGGTGTAGATATATCATCACGCGATGACATAATGCTATGTTTAAATCTTCGGCGTTGATGCATGCAGTGGCCGAAGCTTGGACTTTGTATTCGTCAAAACACCGATCTTGTTTTGGTGTAGGACCAGATCTAAAATGCTGCTGCAGATGAAGTCGTGGGTCCAGCTGACTTGCTTTTTGCCATTGAGATCCTAACGAACCCGGAGCATGGGATCATATTGCTAAACGCCGGCGATTGTAGATTAATAAATAAACTCTTCCACGCACGACGACATACTGTCGTGGATTACTTCGAGACACCCGTAGCAAGCTACTGGCGAGGCGCCGTTGTCATGTTGAATTGTCGCGATGAAGAAATTCCCGCACAAAATTGAGAGTCGATCTTGTCGAAAACATGACGTTGATCTTGAGGTACGCCATCTGGTTCGCCATGGATCAGCACGCACAGCCCCACGGTGGGTGCCAACTATCGACAAAAGATGCTCGGCAGTCCATCGAGGGGTATCCCATGATGGTAGATTTGTTGGTGGGGGTGCGCGTGATAGGAACCGGATGGTGACACAAGGCGTAGAGACAGCGATTTAGACAGGTTCGGGCCGTCTGATTGGTGTAATACCCTACGTCCTGTATCTTTGATGTATTGTATTGAATATCAGATGTAGTAGTTGTCAACTAGGGGACCCCTGCCTCTCCTTATATACTCTGGAGGGGTAGGGTTACAAGGAAAGTATCATATTTGGTACTATACAATATCTTGCGGTGCATGTCAACCAGTGTCGTGCATGCCTTAATCTTGTGAGCTGGGCCACCTCTGATGGTACGGCCCATGTCTTGTCTTGTAGATACCGGGGGTCATATCCCCACACTAACCGGTTATTACACGGCGCCTCTGATCACTATTGCACGAGAGACGTGTTTTACATTAAGGACCTTGGAACATGTTACCTTCGCAACAGGGTGGTCCCTAGCGTACCCGCGTGCGACGGCGCGGCACACCAGCAGCAATGGCGGTTGCGCTGGGCGAGCTAGACCCGCTGCGATAGGAATAAAGGGCCGACCACCATCTACGGCTAAACCCCGCAAGCTTGGATGGCGGTTGGGAACTCAGCGGCAGCGGCGAGCGGCTAGCCACGGCGGTGGCATGCCTATTCCGATGAACCTACGCACTCTTGGAAGGGTAGAGGTAGCGGAGAAGCATCAGTAGCTCATCGTGGTTCATGCTCCAATGACGGTTAAAACAGGGGAGCGCTGGGGTAGTTTGGCCACATGCGACCGAGCGGGCGGCGGCTCTCTGAGCGCGGCACTGTCGCGTCACTATCGCGTCACCACACCCACGATGAGAAACCAAGCCAACCTGTCATGAGCACCAGCTAGAGTGGATCAACACGAGTCCAAAAACGCTAAATTGGCGGTCGGTAGCACTCGACCGGGCATGGGGAAGATGGGACGCCTAGTTGCCTTCTTATGCCACCTACTGGTATGAGGAATCAAACTATGAAGCCCTAAGCTTGGCGAAATGGAGGGCGGAAAGGCAGAGCTCTAGCCATGCTCATGCCATGGAGAGTGCACCCGAGCGTGGGCGAGCGGATTAAGACAGGGTGGCTCCATTCAATGGCGGTAGCTCGAACACGTGCGCCCATGTGATGGTTCGTGGGCTTGGCGCGACGCGCTTGAATGGAGCGGCAAGACCCAAGCAGGGCTCACCGGCATCGGCTAGCGGGCGAGGCAGGGAAACATCTCATAACCACAGTGACTGGGGTCATCGACCGAGGCGTGGCGGCAGCGGCACACGTCCAAAGACTCGATGTGGTAGGTAGGATGAATGGTGGGGCGAGTGCCACAATGGCAAGGCGGTGATAGCCGCAGCTCCACCATGGCCCCGTGCAAGGCTCGGTGGCTGGCGTTGGCACATGCACACCGCGGCCGGGTGACCAGACCACTACTAGCCGGGTTGGGCCACGCAAGACCTCAGCATAGCGCGGCACGGGCCTAGCGCACGCACGGGCCGGCGACCGCGTCTTGGTCGCAACATGACCTCGGTGCCACCACGTTGTGCCCGCGGTGACCGCGAACCCAGTCCAAATGGCTACTCTAGGTGACGTGCACACATTTCAAAGCGTAGCAAAAGTCACTAACGATCACAGTTGAGGTTCAACTAACTCCCCTATCATACAGTCCATATTGCCAACGACCTAGCAACACTATCGCCATGACCAGAGGACCACCAAGGAAGGAGGTAGATGGATGCCAATGTGAGCTCGTCACTCTGACATCAGTTCACGAACAGAGCGCCAACGACACGACTTTGACACGTTTTAACACGACCTTGACACGTTTTAACAAGGTTCGGGCAATTTTTGCGAGGGTATCATGACACCCAACACCACTACCACCTAAGCCATGCTCAAGGACTCTCTTAGAGGCAACCAACAGTACGAGAACATGTAGTTAATGTTTAAACATTTTTATTAGAAATTAAATGTCGAGATAGCATTGTCTTACTACTTTTTCCATACTTAGAAAAGTTAAGGTTCAGTTCGAACTAACAGGCATTAACACTTTTGTTATAATTTTTAAAATGCCTAAACCCTATTAACTCCAACCCACAAGCATTTCTTGCAATGGTCCATACTCCAAACTAACCCATAGGAACAAAATATTTAAGCATTAATTAATTATTTCGCCCACAATAAATCGCCAAAAATAGTACTTTAAACATAAGTTCAAGTGTTTGTCGTCTTAACAAAAAGAGCTTATCTTAACTTTAAATTTGATTTTTGAGCTTCCAAGAGCACTAGTTAACAATATTTATTTTGATTTTTCTCAACCACAAAAGTGAGTCACATAGAATTTGTTTATTATTTTAGGTAAGTTTTAAACTCTTAAACCCAGCGAACTTGTTTTGCTAATCTCTTTTAGGTATTAACCTTGGTGCTAAGCAAGCTCTTAACACTAGGGGTGTTACATTATGTCTGCTGCTAATACCAAAGACGGTGGTCTGTTCTTTGTGGATGGACCTAGGGCATCAGGAGGACTTATCTGTACAAGTCCCTGCTCGATACTATACGCAACCAGAACAAGATTGTTGTGGCAACAACTACGCCTGGTGTTGCAGCTTCAATAATGTCTGGTGGCAGAATCGCCCACTCAAGATTCAAGATTCCCCTCACCATCAACAATGGAGCCTTTTGCAACTTCACAAAATAGAATGGTACTGTCAGCTGCTTCGAATTGTGTCTCTCATTATTTGAGACAATGCTACCATGACAAAGAGGCAGGGTGTCGAGGCGCTAGATAATAGCCTCCATGATATAATGCACCGACTTAAGCTGCCGTTTGGGGGCAAAACTGTCGTGTTCGGTGGAGATTTCAGACAAGTTTTTTCCGTTGTTTGAAGAGGGTCGAGGTCTCAGATAGTCGATGCCTCGCAGCAGATGTCGTACATTTGGGATTCCATGCGACATCTAAAACTGGTGCGCAACAAGAGGGTAAAAAGCGACCCGTGGTTTGCAGAATACCCGCTACGCATTGGTGGAGGCTCTGAGGAGGCCAATGATGATGATGAAGTTCACCTTCATCCTGATATATGTGCACCGTACACCGAGAGAGATAGCGATCTTGATACATTGATTGATTGCATATTCCCCAGTGAAAGGTCCTAATATGGCAAGAGGGGGGTGAATAGCCTATTTAAAAATCTACAAACCAACTTTGATAACCGCATTTCGATACGAGTTTCACCCCTCTTAATAGTACGGCTATCGATCCTAAATGTGATCACACTCACTAAGTGTCTCGATCACTAAAATAAAATTGCTCCTACAATTTATACATTTACCTTGAGCCTTTTGTTTTTCTCTTTCTTCTTTTCAAGTCCAAGCACTTATCATCACCATGGAATCACCATCATCATGTCATGATCTTCTTTTGCTTCACCACTTGGAATGTGCTACCTATCTCATGAACACTTTGATAAACTAGGTTAGCACTTAGGGTTTCATCAATTCACCAAAACCAAACTAGAGCTTTCACCCAGGCTCAATGCAAATATGCCAAACAAAGAATACATTACCTCTCGGGCGATATTGTCTACACGGAACGAATAGGTCGATATGATTAACATGAAGATGATAGGTCGTTTTCAAGGGGGTCAGATGGTGTACCATAGCTTTGACTGTGAGATGGACGATCCGCACAACTACTATCCTGAGGAATTTCTTAACACTTTGACATCAAATGGTCTACCGCCACATGTACTAAAGCTAAAGATTGGTTGCCCGGTCATATTGCTTAGGAACATTGACTCTGCGAACGGACTTTGCAATGGTACCAGGCTTATCATACGAGGATTCCAAAAGAATACCATAGACGCAGAAATTGTGTTGGGGTGCATGCTAGAAAGCGAGTTTTTCTGCCTCGCATACCCTTATGCCCGTCTGACGATGAAATGTTCTCTTTCCGATTTAATCAAAAGCAGTTTCCCATTCGGCTCAGCTTCGCCACGATCGTTAACAAGGCACAAGGGCATACTATGCCTAATGTCATGGTGTACTTGCTAGAACCAGTGTTCTCGTATGGTCAGTTATATGTGGCGCTATCAAGAGCCACGGCAAGATCGAACATTAGGATCTTGGTTGTGCCGGCTATTGAGAAGGATGTCAACAAGGGGAAGAGGAAGAAGAAACTGACATTCACGAAGCATATCGTCTATAAAGAGGTTCTAACTCCGTAAAAGAGGTAATTTCTCTTGGCAATACATATTTTTCTCCATATATGGTCAACAAAATTGTAGCTTCAAATATTAACAAAGAGTTTATATGCAGGATCCTACCAACACATCAAAGAGAATTGCAAGGACTACTTTACCGCTGGTGCTTGCCGAGTCGATACCCTTAGGATGCTATTAAGAAGGTGTGGCATATAGGTGTGTCGGAGGATACAATTAAAACATAATTGCCCCTGTTAGTTATAGCTATTCACAAAATTAAGTTTGTAGCATTGATGTTCTGTACATGACGTTAGAAAATTGCTTTTTTTAACACGTTTATACTATTTTTTTTAAAAAAGAATACAACACATGCTCATACTTAAAGTACCATATCATTGTTATGTTTTCGTGCAACGCACGGGTATTTATCTAATAAGAGAAAATTTAAACAACGTTGATAGTTGAGGAAGCTAAATGGATTTTTTCCTAATGCACATATATATGGGTCTGTCCGCTCATCCGTGTAACTTTAGTGGGCTAAATAATTTGGACAGTCTAGCCACTGTTGGGCTTGGGCCGACCTTTTCAACCGTTCCGTTGAAAGTTTCGACAGGACGTTTCTCCTGTTATAGCATGTTCCATCAAGGTTTTCCAGCAAACAAACTGGATATTTCTTCAGAAGAAAAAGCAAACAGAGTGGAAGTATGGCCAAATGGGAGTTTCAGCGTTACAAATTCCATGACTCAAAATTCTTCGTGAGGGGATCTGTTTGGGTCATGTCTACTGTAAAGCCTTTTATTTTCGAGCTTTCTTAGTTGCACAAGTGCATTACGGATTTGGCACAATTTCGTGGCCCAAGCATTCATCAATCTATGGCCCCGAACCAAACATGCACTCGATGCTTCACGACGAGTCCTGCGTAGGTGTTTTAGCGTTAAACTTACATCTTGTCAGGGCTGCTTATTGTTGCTGTCACCCCACCTTCAGAGCACATCCATTCATCAGTCATCAGTTGTGGTTTTGCCCAACGAGCGCTCCATTATCTTCGCAGTCTTGCAGGCAGCACGACCTAAAAAACGACATGCGCCCAACCATCGCTGGGTGTGCGCTGGTCTTTCAGTAACAGGACTCTATTCACGTCAACTGACGCGAGTTTTTTCGGCTTTCGGAAACGCAAGCTACTCTACGGGTCTGTTGCTGCTGCTGCCGTCTCTGAACGGTGTCTTCCACGGTGTGAACTGGCGCTTCCAAACTGGTAGTATCCCTGTATCCGTTTTCACTTTTCAGAGACTTGCTAAACGCACAGACCGCAAGCCTGACGAAAAACACGACTTCTCTGGCGTCAAGAAGAACCGGAAGGTTCCTGGTTTCAGAATCAGAAGATGTCTCCTCTAATTTCTGTCCTGAAGTAGCTTGGTCTGAAACGGTAGGAGGCGGCGGTGGAACGCCATTGACCCGAGCCGTGCCTCCTTCTGAAAAGCGAAAATTCTTCGGTGAAGACGAAGTTTCTCTGAATCGGTTGGTGCAGCATGGAAATTTTCTTCACAAGTCCAGCATGGTTTTATGTGCAGCTACCGACTAGTATCTTCACCTTCAGATACACGTACAAGTGTGGTTTTCCAGAAGGACATATAAACTGCAACTGCAACTGCAATTGTATTGTATTGTATTGTATGGACACAAAAGAGGTAGCACGAAGAAAGCCGGCGTCGAACGCGGCTCGTCCTGCGTCTGCAATCTGCATCGCAGGAGGCCGGGTGTATATAATAACAAAGCATATGACCGTTTCGTATTTACGGTAGTATGTTCACTTTGCGGCAGTGACAGTAGTTACACGGGTAACAACGCATCTTAGTGTACACATGCCGAACGAAGACGAACTCAACCAAAATTTTCTCCTAAAAGGAAAATTAATCTTCCTACGTACGTGTATGGTGATGTGGCGGATGCTAATGGTGGTGATGATGATGGGAAGAACAGGGTGTCACACGCTACACTGCTTCAGCCCTTTGGGTGTTTGATGGCCTCCTTTTAACCTCACCTGCACATAGAAAGTTAACTAGTTCAGAAAACAAAAGGCTCTGAACTTTTCTCATCAGCAAAAAATAACAAATTCTATATTTGTTCCTTTTATCTGGATGCCAATTAGACTCAGTTAATAATAATTATATAGTTTATATACTATCTAGTCTGGCAGGATGCAACTAGCCTGTCTTAACCTTTGTGCCTAAAGTAAACTATATGGAACGCGTTAATGACTATGCACCGAAAGCAGAGTCGACTGGGTGTCGATGCACCCAACAAAATGCCTGGATTATTCGTGAGAATGATGGCACCCACTATGATCAAGGTCATGCGCTGCGAGCCTGCACTGCAACTAGGCAACTAGGAGTATTGCGAAGTACGCGCGAAGAAAGTTTTTTTTTTTTCTGGATCAACTAAACGCGAGGCCTGGGTGTCGATGCACCCAAAAAAATGCCTGGTTATCGTGAGAATGATGGCACCCACTATGAGTATCATGCGCTGCGTTGCGCAGACGTGCAACTAGGAGTATTGCGAAGTACGCGCGAAGAAAGCTCAAGTAAAAAAAAAAAAGGGTTATTCGCATCAGCACATTGCGTTGCGCAGACGTAACGCGGATGGAGCAAGAGCACACGGAAGGTAACGCGGATGGAGAGAATTGGTTGCGTTGCGATGGTACTCACGGCGCCTTCGACGTCGATCCTGTACACGAGCATTCGCCGGCGCTCGCGGCAGCTGGTCCGGTACGCCGCGGCGAGGTGCGCGGCGGCGAGCGCCAGGGAGAGCAGGAGCATGGCCTCCGGGCCGGCGGCGCGAGCGTCACCACCCGCACCCGCCTGCGGCGCGGCGCGGCGCGGCAGCACGGCGGCGGCCTTGGCGAGCACGTAGGACACGGACCCGGCCACGCACGCCACCACCACCCCTAGGTACGCGCCGCCTCCGCCGCACACCACGTACGCGCCTGCCATAGTGCCATGCCACGACACGACACGAGAAGCGGTCAGTTCAGCTGAGCTCGTGGAGGAATTCGAATTTCGAAAGGCGATCTGGACTTCTGGAGTGGACGGATAGATACTAACAGAGGATGAGCAGCGCGCGCGCCGCGGAGACGGCGGGCAGGTCGACGAGCGAGGAGCGGAAGTCGAACGCCCGCGCCTGGGCCACGACCGCCGGCGCGAACGACCCGTCGCCGGCGCCGCCGCCTCCGCCGGCGCGGAGGGTCGCGGACAGGAGCGCCGGCGGGAGCGCGAGGTCGAGGAGCACGACGAGCAGCGGCGGCGCGCAGACGAGCAGGAGCGACGCCAGCATGGCCGCGAGGAAGAAGGCGGTCTTGGCCCACCGCCACGGCCGCGCCCACATCCGCTCCGCCCCGCCGCCGCCTCCGTGCGCGTGCTTGTGCGCCACCGCCAGCGGCAGCAGCAGCTTCTTCTCCATGGCCGGGCGGCCAGCGCTGATGATCGGTAATCGGTAACCGAACCAAGTGGGCGATTTGTGATCAGGCGGTGGGGCTGCGCGCCGGAGCCTTTTAAGACAAGGGAAGCGGATGCGGATGCGGACGGGGTTCGGGCAGCTAGCAGCTCATCTGTGTTTTGCTTCGCCGCGTTGAGGCCGACGGACGGTTGAGGGGGACGTGGGGCGGGCGGGCCGGGGGGTGCGGCGTCGCGACTCGCGCGAGTTTGGTTTGACCTGTCCCGCGCGCGCGCGGAGCTGCAGCAACTGCCTGCCTCTGCCTGCCTTAAAAGGCCGCGCCACGTACGCGCCCAAGCTTCGGTTTGGCTCGTTTACGGCGGCGGGATCGGAGCTCGAGGGTGCAAAGCCCGGGGATTGGGATTTGGGAAGCAGAGAAGAGAGAGCACACGATTCTGACGAGGCTTTCGTGTCGCGGCAAAGAGTGGTCATGGGTAGGTCTTCGACTCGTAATCATAGCCAACTATTTTTTTAAAAAAGGAGAACTCCTATCTTATCCGAATATTTAAATTTAATATATATATCCGCAACTGAATCTGAGGTTTACTGTATTTATCCATATTAGTATTGCGTAGGTAAAACCGTATTTAATCCGTATATCTAGCCAATAGCAGGCCAAATTAGTGGTCATGCTGCAAGTAGGGATGAAAATGAACGGAAAAAATCCTATCTCATTGTCCTGCTCGTTTTCGTATTTACATAAAAATACGAGAAGCACAAGATGGGTATTTCTGCATGTCTTTTTGTGGGATGTTATCACTACGGGAGATGCGCTCTTTGCCGAGTGCTCGGAGCTTTGCCGAGTGTCGAAACACGGGCACTCGGCAAAGCCGGCCCTCGGCAAAGGCCGTCTTTGCCGAGTGTTAAACACTCGGCAAAGAGGGACACTCGGCAAACGTCCTATTTGCCGAGTGTAAGATACTCGGCAAAGAATAACCATCGACAAAATACCTCAGCCGACGCCGATGGCCCCTCCGTCATCCTTTGTCGAGTGCTGACCGTTAGCACTCGGCAAACGTGCTGTCTTTGTCGAGTGCTGCAAGCTTGGCACTCGGCAAAGAGGTTCCTTTGCCGAGTGCCAATTCCGACACTCGGCAAAGTATTTTTATTTTATTTTATTTTTGTTTTTAAATTTTTTCTGTGGCATTTATACAGTACCTCGAAGCACATGTTACAATTTGGAACTTTTCTATGACTTTTTGGTATATTTTTTTAATTTTTTATGTTTACTTGATTTTTTCTCGAAAAAGTAAATTTGAACTGCAGGTGCATGAAATATTAGAATTTAGCGATTCAAAAAATGGTATTCATGTTTTTGAGTGTATTTTGAGGCCGTATGCAGGGACATTCGTGAAATTTCGAACATCTGTTTCACGAAACATGACCATCAACTTGTTAAAAAAGTGTTTTGATCACATGTGGAGATGTCTAGGTTTTAGGCATCGTACGTCACAACTTGCTCGGAAACTTCTAAAATTTTTACCATAGCCTCTACATGCGATGACACGACACCTCTACAAGTTTCGTGATTTTCGGACTTCGTTTGCATTTTATATAATAAAAAAATACTTTTTTAACAAGTTGGTGGTCATGTTTCGTGAAACAGATATTCGAAATTTCACGAATGTCCCTGCACACAGCCTCAAAATACACTCAAAAACATGAATACCATTTTTTGAATCGCTAAATTATAATATTTCATGCACCTGCAGTTCAAATTTACTTTTTCGAGAAAAATTCAAGTAAACATAAAATATTAAAAAAATATACCAAAAAGTTATAGAAAAGTTCCAATGGAACATGTGCTTCAAGGTACTGTATAAATGCCACAGAAAAAATTTGAAAACAAAAATAAAAAAAAAATAAAAATACTTTGTCGAGTGTCGGAATTGGCACTCGGCAAAGGAACCTCTTTGCTGAGTGCCAGGCTTGCAGCACTCGGCAAAGACTATTCAGATTTTTTTTTATTATTTCGGATTAAAAGAATCCTGAATTTCTTTGTCGAGTGCCCACATCTCGGCACTCGGCAAAGAGCCGCCCCACTTAACCCTAGCGGGCCGGCCGGCCCGCTCCCACTCTCTCACTCCCTCTCACTACCGCGCGCGCCCGGCCCCGCACCGCCGCCGCGCTGTAACACCCCGGGTGTTATAAATACTAAAACTGCCATGTCATCATATGCATTGCAAATCATTTGGTCATATTAAGAACTTTGATATGCATTCACTAAAACATCTTGTTGATTGCTCGTTTTGACCACCGTAGTCGTCGGAACTCTGTCACCGACGATGTTTTGCTCCGCCGTGTTTGCTCAGCTCGTCGAACCACCTTGCTGTTGCTCCTTCGGCTCAGCCTTTGACTCCAACGCGTTCGGGGTGAGCTTCTGGTGCTTCTTGTGCCGTTTATTTAATCGCTACCGGTCTCCTGTCGCCCGCATAGCACAGCCACGCCGTCGTGGCCGCCATGGCCGGTGTCATGCTCGGTCCTGGCCGTGGTTGGTCTCGTTTGTGCCACCAATCGACGCGTAGGGATGTAAGGGTCATTTTGGTACCTTGGCCGTCGCCGTTGAACTCGCCGTCGGCAAGTTTTCGCCGGTCAGCGCGCGTGTCGCCGTGGTCAAAGCGCGAGGTAAGGGATGACAAGTGGGACCTGGGTGTCAGTGACTCAGCGTTCAAAATAAATTTTCTGTTTTTCAGATTTGAATGAATAGTGATAGTTTTTGTTATTTTTGTGTAGATTTATTTAGAGTTCCAAAAATTATGAACTTTTTTGTGTGACCTCTCTATGATGTATATTATTTAAGAAAAATATGAAATGTTGTTTTTCAATACTTTTTGAATGTGATAAAAATTGCTCAATTAATTAATAAATGAGTTTCCATGTTTTTTCTAGGCTTATTTATGTATCCAAAAATTATGAAAATTGTTTTGCCACTTAGTTATCATGTGATGAACATTTACAAAAATTTTGAGCTCAATTGGAACAAGTTTATTTATTTCATAATTCTTAATTAAATAATTAATTCATAAAAGCAAATAGTAACCTTTAATGATTTAGGTTTTGATTGAATTTTTGATTGAGTGATGTCCTTGGGTCATTAGTTGGTAATGATCCTTGGCAATTGAATTAGGTGTTACGAAAAAGGTTTCGTTGGTTTAACTTGTAACTGTAGCGCGAAGGAAAGTTGTATTCAAAATTATTAGTTTTGCATCCATCATCGAGCATCATATTTTGTATCTCGTATCATGTTAAAAATGGCATTGTTACTATGTGTAGTGAACGAATGTGAGCACGTGGTAGTTAATCAAGTAGTTGAGGAGGTTGATCCGTCTGTGGAGGTTGGTGTTGATATCGGTGGAACGACTCCGGACCCAGATTTTTCCGTCAACGAAAGCAAGCCCCGGATGCATTTCACCCTACCTTGTGTTTTACCAATTGATTTCGCTTTTGCTTTTCTGTACTGCATTAAGTGATTAGGAGTTAAGTGAAAACCTAATTGGTGCATTACCAACCTTGTTCCTCCATATCTACCATGTTATTAGTTTTAATTCGTATATGCCTAGTTTTGCTTAGCTATGTTTAGAATGATGAAAGTTGGGTGATTATCTGTCATCTACAAGTGTTAAATGGAACTTTGGTTACTTATGTTATCATGTGATATGAGCATGTGAAGTAATAAATCTAGACCGGGCGGACTCGGTGTGTGTGAGCCACAAGGCATGGAGGTCTTGTGAGCGGGTTCTTTCCGCCTGTGTCGGTTAAGGCCCGTACTGTTGTTGAACTGTGTGCGGTGAGACTTTGTAGTACTAACCACATACTCCGGTAAGCCTTAACTTGGTTATTCTATTACGAGAATGGCTACTCGCGCATTGTGAGTGGAGAGATGGCGAAAATAGCGTGTACCCACGTGGCAATGGGCTGGATTGGTGGAGTACTATATTCTCGGGTGGCGCGGACCCGTTCTTGTTTAGAGGATCCGATGGTAGGTTGGTATATGTAGGTCGGAGACCTGCATATGTTGTGTGGTATGGAATTCCCAGCTGGGTTATAATCGGTTCGAATCGTCATTGCTCCTCGGTTATGGAGACTCAGTTCTTTGTTCATCATCGTAGATAAATAACTATAACTTGAGGATGGTTTGTGAAGGTCATGGTTATAAAGTTTCATGATCTCAATACGGATCGTGTCAGCTTTGTCTATGATCTTATGAAGTTTTAAATGTTGATATAAGAATTTTGTTAAAAAGCTTTTACGCAAAAGAACTTTGATTATTGCTAAAGCCATACCTTGAATCCCCTGAGTCTGCATTCTTGCGTTCTATTAATCCTTATTTTGGTTAAGTCTTGTTGAGTACTTTTGTACTCAGGGTTCGTTGACCCTTGTTGCAGGTGAGGCTCATGAGCAGATCAGTTTTGGATCGTGCTGCATGACTGTTGTTCCATGTGATGATGATAAGTAAATGCGTGGCCCTTGGGCAGGGCAATTTATTTGTGTGTTCTGTAATATGTTATAATGCAACTCCACTATTACGTTTTGTAATAATTATCGAACTTAGTTGTAAGATTTGAAACTACTATTTTGTAAACTATGTTATTGTAAGACTTTCGCTGATTTACTCTGATGTAGATATTTGAATAAATGTTGTAATACTGCAATGACTCTGTAATGTGATCCTGCTCGGAAATCGTGGATGATTCGGGGTTCTCCTAGGACACCCGACAGTCTTCTTAAGTTATCGAAAACATATGCATAGATGTCAAAGGTTGTTGGACAATGACAGGTGCATGTGGGCCCTATAATTTAGGAGGTTCTACCACAGAATGGTATCAGAGCGATCGTTACAAAGTTTTTGTTGTATTGGTTTACAAAAACTTCAAAATGATTTGGGATGACTAAACTTAACTTGTTAATTTGGTCCAAATTGCTTCTGACTTATCTTATTTCTTTCTCACCATTCCTTATTTGATTAGAAAGGTTTCATGTGGTGGAGTAGTAATCTTATTATGCCCTATATAAAAACAAATGTTGTTTATGTTCGTTATAAGCTTTGCTGTTTTTGTTCGTAAGAACAATTCATGCATCATAATTAATTCACTTGTTACTTCCTTCGCCTCTGAGTCTGGGTGGGTAGTGTGTATGAGTTGAGTTGTGTAGTTCACCCTTGATGCTCTTGAGACTATTGTCAGCTTGTCTTACTAAGTATGGCTCGTACCTAGAAGACACCATGTAAGTCCACTAGACCCAAAGGAGTTCCTCACCATCAACTTGCCCCTAGGAATGACGGTGCTGGCAGTAGCAGTTCTAGGCCTGATCCGTAGGCAGAGATATAGAGGATTTCTGCAGAGTTAGCACAAACTACTAGAGATAGGGCTATGGACGCCATCTAGGTGGGCAGATTACAGGAGCAATTAAGACGTCTCACCACCGCTCACAGGAACTGCGAACGTATGTTAGTTCATACGGTGGAGGGAAGAAATGAAGCTTGTCATAGAGAGAATGTAGCTAGAGCTAGAACTCATGAGCTAGAATTCTATGTGGAAGATTTAGAAGAACATAATACTTATCTGCATGAGGAAGTTCATAGGCTAAGCAATCTCCTAGATCCAAATCATGAACCCCAAGCTAATGCAATGGACCCCGGTGTCATCCTTGCCGATGAAAGTGAATCAGAAGAGGAAGAAGAAGAAGATCCTGAAGAATTAGTAATGATCGATGAGAGTGATAATGAAGGCGGTAATATTTCCGGAATGGATACCGAGCCCGAAGTTTGAAGTGATCAAGAAGACGAGTAGAGTTGTATAATAGTCAGTTCTAGTTAAAGTTGTAGTTTTGTTTAGATGCGGGTTTGTGTTTATATTAGTAAACCCTATGTAATGTGTCTGGAGTAAGTTTTTGTTGCAATTCAATAAAGACTTGTGAGTAAAGTTTGGTTTGCTATGAGCAGATGCATCGTACGCGGGGTTCGCATATTCCTGGTACTTCACAAGATGAGGACGACATTCCAGATCCGCCACCAGTTCCAACAAACCTAGCTGATGCTATAGCCGCACTTGTCAATGTGATGGTTGAAAATTCTCGTTTGCTTCATAAGATGGCTCAAAGTAATCAGAATCAGATGCAAGGAAATCATGGTCGCCATCATAACAGGCAGGAGGCTACATATGTTGATTTTATAGACACAAGACCACCGGTGTTCACCAAGGCTGATGAACCACTGGAGGCTGACGATTGGCTTCGAACCACGGAGCTAAAATTTGATCTCATTCCATGCACGGAGTTTCAGAAACCAGTCTTTGCTGCTCAGCAACTTAGAGGTGCAGCCGGTGCTTGGTATGCAAATCTTATGGCCATGCAACCCGCAGGTGTTCCGTTAACTTGGACAGAGTTTTGTACTGCTTTTAGAGCCCATTATATCCCTGAGGGGGTTATGGCTATGAAGCTGGATGAATTCCTTGCTTTGAAGCAAGGGGATCAGACGGTTATGTAGTATGTGAGAAGATTCAATCATCTGTCGCAGTATGCATCTGAACATATCAATACGGATGCCAAGAAAAAGAAATGGTTCATGAGAGGTCTGAATACCAAATTGCAGACTATGATGACAACTTGTACCAATGTCACTTATCATGAGGCAGTGAATATTGCAATTGCTTCAGAGGCAAAGTATCGGCAGCACAAGGAGCTCAAGAAGAAAAAGAGTATGTCGTCTGGATCTTTCGGGGGAAATCAAAAGAGGCAGAGGGTGATTTATCATCCAGTAAATCATAATCGTCCTCCTTATCATCCGCCGTAGTTTCAAGCCGGTCAGCAATCAAATGTCCTCCCTGCTACCACTTATCAGAATCCACAACCGACAATTGCTTCTGGGGTTTCTGCTTCAACACTCCAGGGTCATAAGTATCCCTGTTTCAATTGTGGCAAGCCTGGTCATTTCTCGAGGGAATGTCCGTATCCAAGGCAGTCTAATCCAAATTATCAGAAGGCCCCTGTAAATCAACAACAGGGTCAGGCACAGAACAAGAATAACAATCAGAATGCTCAGAAAGGCAAAGATGAAAGGAAGACAGGATGAGTGTTCTATATTCTAGCTGGGGAAATTCCGAAAGGAGAGCCAGTGATGATGGGTATGTTTCCTGTTGCCAATCACCCTGCAGTTATACTTTTTGATTCTGGCGCATCGCATTCATTCATCAATAGAACATTTGTCGTGAAGTATGAAATTTCAATTGGGGCAATAAAGGAAAGTTTCTTTATACAGTCGCCCGGGGGACGTCTATGTACTAAGGAAATGGTATACCAGGTACCCATAAACCTGGGTGGGCATATTTTTCCCACTACCATGATTATCCTAAAGGATCAGGATATAGATGTAATCTTAGGAATGAATTGGATGTATCAGCATAATGCTGTTATAGATGCTTTGAATAGAACTATAAGGGTGAGTTTGCCAGATAGTAATTCTCAACTTCTTATCCAACTTCCAACCTTAAGAAGATCATTGGGCAAAGTTTGTGCAACTACGTCAAAGAGATTAGAGATATCCCGGTAGTGTGTGAATTTCCTGATGTGTTTCCTGAAGATTTACCCGGTCTATCACCTGATAGGGATATCCAGTTTAACATAGAGTTGCAACCTAGAACAGCTCCGATTTCTCAGAGAGCTTATAGGATGCCACCTAAGGAATTGGCCGAGTTGAAGACTTAGTTGCAAGAATTGATTGAAAAAGGGGTTTATCCAACCTAGTTCATCACCTTGGGGATGTCCGGCAATTTTTGTGAAAAATAAAGATGAGACCCTGAGGTTATGTGTAGACTATCGTTCGTTGAATGAAGTGACCATCGAGAATAAGTATCCCTTACCTCGGATAGATTTGCTTTTTGATCAATTGGCCAGTGCCAAAGTTTTCTCCAAGATAGATTTGAGGTCAGGTTATCACCAAATCAAGATAAAGCCTGAAGATATTCCCAAAACGGCATTTACAACAAGATATGGATTATATGAATACTTGGTAATGTCTTTTGGTTTGACAAATGCTCTAGCTCATTTCATGTATCTGATGAATTCAGTATTCATGCCAGAGCTAGACAAGTTTGTAGTGGTGTTTATTGATGACATCTTAGTGTATTCCAAGAATAAGGAAGAACATGCGGAACATCTCAGAATTGTTATGACCCGCTTGAGAGAACATCAACTTTATGCTAAGTTCAGCAAGTGTGATTTTTGGATTAGGAAAGTACAATTTCTTGGATATGTTTTGTCAGCTGAAGGAGTTGCAGTTGATCCAAGCAAAGTGAAGGATGTGCTTGATTAGAAACCGCCAACCACAGTTCATCAAGTTCGGAGTTTTCTGGGATTGGCGGGGTATTATCGTCGATTTATTCTAGATTTCTCTAAAGTATCAAAGTCCATAACTGAGTTATTGAAGAACCAAGTCAAGTTTGCCTAGTTATCTGATTGTGAAGAGGCTTTCCAGACTTTGAAGAGACTGTTGACCACTGCACCAATATTAGCCCAACCTGATATCGAGAAGCTGTTTAATGTTTATTGTGATGCTTTAGGTATTGGTCTTGGATGTGTGTTGATGCAAGAAGGCCAAGTCATTGCCTATGCATCCAGGCAACTTAAGCAACATGAAGAACACTATCCGACTCATGATTTGGAGTTAGCAGCTGTGGTCCATGCTTTGAAGATTTGGCGGCATTACCTGCTTGGTAATACGTGCCATATTTATACAGACCACAAGAGCTTAAAGTATATCTTTACTCAGTCAGAATTGAACATGCGACAAAGAAGATGGTTAGAACTGATTAAAGATTATGACTTAGAAGTACATTATCACCCCGGTAAAGCAAATGTGGTTGCAGATGCCCTCAGTCACAAAAGTTATTGCAATTGTCTGGCAGTGAGAACAATGGGTTTGACTTTATGTCAAGAAATGGAGAAGCTGAAGGTAGAGGTAATTCAACAAGGTAGCTTGACCAACATAATGGTTGAAGCCACTATTCGAGATCAAGTTATTGCTGCTCAGAAAGAAAACAAGGGTGTAGCCTATATCAAGGAAAGAGTCAGGAATGGAAAAGCGGAATGCTTCACCATAGATGATGAATGTGTGCTTTGGTTCAAGGATCGCCTGGTTTTACCAAAAGTTCCTGAGTTGCGGCAGTCAATTCTTGAAGAAGCACATGCTACTAGATTATCTATCCATCCGGGGAGCAACAAGATGTACCATGACTTGAAACAAAGATTTTGGTGGACCAAAATGAAGATAGAAATTGCAAGATATATAGCAAAGTATGATACTTGTCAGAAAGTGAAAGCTATACATTTGAGGTCTGCTGGAGAATTACAACCATTGCCTATTCCAGCTTGGAAGTGGGAGAACATTAGTATGGACTTTATTGTTGGTCTACCCAAGACATCAAAGGGATTTGACTCAATATGGGTTATTGTAGATCGACTAACCAAGTCAGCAAATTTTCTTCCAGTCCAGAATACATATCCCACTATACGGTATGCTAAGCTGTATTTAGAGCGAATTGTGAGTCTCCGTGGGGTACCAAAGACCATTGTGTCAGATAGGGGTACACAGTTTGTCTCCAGTTTTTGGAAACAATTGCATTCTTCGTTGGGAACCAAGCTCCTGTATAGTACAGCTTATCATCCGCAGACTGATGGACAGACTGAAAGAGTCAATCAAGTGCTTGAAGATATGTTAAGGTGTTGTGTCCTTAACTATTCCAATAAGTGGGATGAATGCTTACCTTTGGCTGAGTTCTCATACAACAATAGTTATCAGGAAAGCATTAGAATGGCTCCATTTGAAGCACTTTGTGGTCGTAGATGCAGAACATCGCTGAGTTGGTCTGAGCCTAGAGAAAGAAGGTTCTTTGGGGTTGACCTTGTGAAAGAAACAGAAGACAAGGTTAGGCAAATACAAAGTAATTTGAAGATAGCTCAGTCACGACAAAAGAGTTATGCGAATAGACGACGTAGACCATTGGTGTTTAACAAGAGAGATTTTGTATATCTGAAAGTATCACCAATGAAGGGAGTTACCCGTTTTGGTGTTTAAGGAAAGTTGGCACCTCGATATATTGGACCATTTCAAATTTTAGAGAGGTATGGAAAAGTGGCATATCGCTTGAAATTACCAGAACATCTCTTAGCTGTGCATGATGTGTTCCATGTTTCTCAATTGAAGAAGTGTCTCCGAGTGCCTGAGCAGAATGTTGAAGTTGAAGGAGTGGAACTTGAACCGGATCTGACCTATTCAGAATATTCTATCCGAGTGTTGGATCAGAAAGATTGTGTTACTCGAAGGAGGACAATAAAGTTCTATAGGATACAATGGAATCAACATTCAGAAGAAGAAGCTACTTGAGAATCTGAGGATTATTTGTTAGAAAAAATTCCAGAGTTTCTTGCGTCATTATAGAATAATGTTAGTTTGCTCTGTTGTTGTGAACCATGATTGTAAAGGAACCTCAGCTGTTTTATGGACAAGTATTGGATATTTTGGATTGACACATTTCCTTTTCCATTACTTACCCTATGACTTTGAATCTCGGGATGAGATTTCTTTTAGGGGGAAGGATTGTAACACCCCGGGTGTTATAAATACTAAAACTGCCATGTCATCATATGCATTGCAAAGCATTTGGTCATATTAAGAACTTTGATATGCATTCACTAAAACAAGTTTATATTTGTGTTATAAGTGTTGCCTTGTAGTGTTTGAATCATGTTCCAAGTTTTGTTTGGATTGGGATTTTCGAAAACCCTAATTTCAGCATTTAAATTTCTACCCTGAAAACCCATTTCAAAATCGAAGCACATTTTGGGGTTGAGCCTTAAATAAAAAATGTAGAGCTTATTGAGTTGTACAAAGTTTATTTTTGGAATTTTTAAAGTTATTTAGAAAAATTTGGAGTAATTTGAAAAGGCGTAATTCTTTAAATGTCCCCTTTTTGAATTCAAATTTGCATTTCAAAATATAGACCGAATTAGGGGGTGGTTATAAAAGCAAAGTTGTAGAACTTTTGATTTTGAACAACTTTTATTTTTGGAGATTTTTGAGTTGTTACACAAATTTGGGAGTAATTTGGATTTTAAAATGAATGGCAATTCTGTAATTACTATGAACAGTGTTCACCGCCTAAGCTACATGCCCGACGACCTTCTTCGGCGTTCTAGTCGCGCCTGTGGCTGCCCTTGGCTTTGCGCTGGTGCGGTGAAGGCTTTCGCGTGGCTTTCTTGAGCTTCTGAGCCGCTCTATAAGGCCGAGGTGCCGTCGCCGTCGTTCTTTTCTTCTTCTCTGTTTTTCCTGTCGCCACCGCTCAATTCCGGCGAGTCCGTGTCATCGCCGTAGTGCCTCTTCAGCCTTAGCAAAGCTTTCCATAGCTCCGCTTGCTCCTTGCGCACTCAGCCAAACCATCATTGATGCTTGCCTCCACCGAGAAACCGCTGTCCACGCCCTTCTTCCTCGCGTCCGGCAACCCTACCGTTGTGAGCGCGTTGCCGTGGCCAGCGCGCTATGGTCTGCCTCTGACCTTGAAAAGCTTTGCTTCAGCTTCGTCTCGATGTCGTGGTTCTTAACATCTTGTTGATTGCTCGTTTTGACCACCGCAGTCGTTGGAACTCTGTCACCGACGACGTTTTGCTTCGTCGTGTTTGCTCAGCTCGTCGAACCACCTTGCTGTTGCTCCTTCGGCTCGGCCTTTGACTCCAACGCGTTCGGGGTGAGCTTTTGGTGCTTCTTGTGCAATTTATTTAATCGCTACCGGTCTCCTGTCGCCCGCATAGCACAGCCACGCCGTCGTGGCCGCCATGGCCGGTGTCATGCTCGGTCCTGGCCGTGGTTGGTCTCGTTTGTGCCACCAATCGACGCGTAGGGATGTAGGGGTCATTTTGGTACCTTGGCCGTCGCCGTTGAACTCACCGTCGGCAAGTTTTCGCCGGTCAGCGCGCGTGTCGCCGTGGTCAAAGCGCGAGGTTAGGGATGACAAGTGGGACCCGGGTGTCAGTGACTCAGCGTTCAAAATGAATTTTCTGTTTTTCAGATTTGAATGAATAGTGATAGTTTTTGTTATTTTTGTGTAGATTTATTTAGAGTTCCAAAAATTATGAAATTTTTTGTGTGACCTCTCTATGATGTATATTATTTAAGAAAAATATGAAATGTTGTTTTTCAATACTTTTTGAATGTGATAAAAATTGCTCAATTAATTAATAAATGAGTTTCCATGATTTTTCTAGGCTTATTTATGTATCCAAAAATTATGAAAATTGTTTTGCCACTTAGTTATCATGTGATGAACATTTACAAAAATTTTGAGCTCAATTGGAACAAGTTTATTTATTTCATAATTCTTAATTAAATAATTAATTCATAAAAGCAAATAGTAACCTTTAATGATTTAGGTTTTGATTGAATTTTTGATTGAGTGATGTCCTTGGGTCATTAGTTGGTAATGATCCTAGGCAATTGAATTAGGTGTTACGAAAATAGTTTCGTTGGTTTGACTTGTAACTGTAGCGTGAAGGAAAGTTGTATTCAAAATTATTAGTTTTGCATCCATCATCGAGCATCATATTTTGTATCTCGCATCATGTTAAAAATGGCATTGTTACTACGTGTAGTGAACGAAGGTGAGCACGTGGTAGTTAATCAAGTAGTTGAGGAGGTTGATCCGTTTGTGGAGGTTGGTGTTGATATCGGTGGAACGACTCCGGACCCAGATTTTTCCGTCAACGAAGGCAAGCCCCGGATGCATTTAACCCTACCTTGTGTTTTACCAATTGATTTCGCTTTTGCTTTTCTGTACTGCCTTAAGTGATTAGGAGTTAAGTGAAAACCTAATTGGTGCATTACCAACCTTGTTCCTCCATATCTACCCTGTTATTAGTTTTAATTCGTATATGCCTAGTTTTGCTTAGCTATGCTTAGAATGATGAAAGTCGGGTGATTACCTGTCATCTGCAAGTGTTAAATGGAACTTTGGTTACTTATGTTATCATGTGATATGAGCTTGTGAAGTAATAAATCTAGACCGGAAGGACTCGGTGTGTGTGAGCCACAAGGCATGGAGGTCTTGTGAGCGGGTTCTTTCCGCCTGTGTCGATTAAGGCCCGTACCGTTGTTGAACTGTGTGCGGTGAGACTTTGTAGTACTAACCACATACTCTGATAAGCCTTACCTTGGTTATTTTATTACGACAATGGCTACTCGCGCACTGGGAGTGGAGAGATGGCGGGAATAGCGTGTACCCATGTGGTAATGGGCTGGATTGGTGGAGTACTGTATTCTCGGGTGGCGCGGACCCATTCTTGTTTAGAGGATCCGAGGGTAGGTTGGTATATATAGGTCGGAGACCTACATATGTCGTGTGGTCTGGAATTCCCAGCTGGGTTATAATCGGTTCGAATCATCGTTGCTCCTCGGTTATGGAGACTCACTTCTCTGTTCATCATCATAGATAAATAATTGTTACTTGAGGATGGTTTGTGAAGGTGTTGGTTATGAAGTTTCATGATCTCAATACGGATCGTGTTAGCTTTGTCTATGATCTTATGAAGTTTTAAATGTTGATATAAGAATTTTGTTAAAAAGCTTTTACGTAGAAGAACTTTGATTATTGCTAAAGCCATACCTTGAATCCCCTGAGTCTGCATTCCTGCATTCTATTAATCCTTATTTCGGATAAGTCTTGTTGAGTACTTTTGTACTCAGGGTTCATTGACCCTTGTTGCAGGTGAGGCTCATGAGCAGATCTATTTTGGATCGTGCTGCATGACTGTTGTTCCATGTGATGACGATAAGTAAATGTGTGGCCCTTGGGCAGGGCAATCTATTTGTGTGTTCTGTAATATGTTATAATGCAACTCTAATATTATGTTTTGTAATAATTATCGAACTTAGTTGTAAGATTTGAATCTACTGTTTTGTAAACTATGTTATTGTAAGACTTTCGCTGATTTACTCTGATGTAGATATTTGAATAAATGTTGTAATACTGCGATGACTCTGTAATGTGATCCTGCTCGGAAATCGTGGATGATTCGGGGTTCCCCGAGGACACCCGACAGTCTTCTTAAGTTATCGGGAATATATGCATAGATGTCAAAGGTCGTTGGACAGTGATAGGTGCATGTGGGCCCTATAATTTAGGAGGTTCTGCCACACGCGTGACCACCGGCACCGCCCCGGCCTCGATCCACCACCAAAAGCAGGCCCCGCCCTGGCCCCGCTCCACCGCCGCAGCCAGCCGGCCCGGCTCTGCCGCCGGACGCGGCCCCGCCCCGGTGCTGCTCCGCTGCTGCTCCGCCACCGTAGCTAGCCCCGCCTTGGCCCCGCTCTGCCGCCGGTGGTGCCCTGCTCGGCTGCTCCCCACCCCTAACCCGCCGAAGTGGAGGAGAGGAGGAGCAGGGGATCTAGTAGAGGAGAGAAGGGAGGTGGAGGAGAGGAGAAGGGAGAAGGAAGAAGGAGAAGGGAGGAGAAGGAGAAGGAGAAGGAGAAGGGAGGAGGAGCCTCGGCCGCCGGCCACGCCCCTCGCCATTCATCCCCGCCGTTGTCCCCGCCCCTCGCTAGAGACGAAGGTGACCCCGTGAAAGGTCCTAATATGGCTAGAGGGGGGTGAATAGCCTATTTAAGAATCTACAAATCAACTAGAGCAATTTGATTAGTATGACAAATAGCGTAATGCAAACTTGCTCTAGCTCTACAAGGGTTGCAAGCCACCTATCCAACAACTCTAGGTGCAATGATTACTTAGGCACACAAACTTGCTATGTAATTACCCACTAAGAGCTCTAAATCTTGCTACTCTAAAGAGCTCAACTAGATGAATGTAAATAATAAAGCAAGCTCTCAATTCTAATTACACTAAAGAGCTTGTATCAACTAGTTTGCAAGAATATAAATAAGTGAGTAGGGTGATTATACCGACGTGTAGGGGATGAACCAATCACAAGATGAATATATAGCCAATCACCGGGAGAATGCCAAAGACAAGAGACAATCGATTTTCTCCCAAGGTTCACGTGCTTGCCAACACGCTACGTCCCCATTGTGTCGACCAACACTTGGTGGTTCGGCGGCTAAGAGGTGTTTCACAAACCTCGTCCACACGATAGGACACCGCAAGAACCGACCCACAAGTGAGGTAACTCAATGACACGAGCAATTTACTAGAGTTACCTTTCGGCACTCCGTCGGGAAGGTACAACTCCCCTTACAATCACCGGAGATGGCCACGAACAATCACCAACTCGTGCCAATCCTCCACCGCTGCTCCAACCGTCTAGGTGGTGGCAACCACCAAGAGAAACAAGCAAAATCCGCAGTGCAACACGAATACCAAGTGCCTCTAGATGCAATCACTCAAGCAACGCACTTGGATTCTCTCCCAATCTCACAATGATGATGGATCAATGATGGAGATGAGTGGGAGGACTTTGGCTAAGCTCACAAGGTTGCTATGTCAATGAAAATGTGCCAGAGAGTGAGCTTGAGCCGGCCATGGGGCTATAAATAGAGCCCCAAAGAAATAGAGCCGTTGTACCCCTTCATTGGGCTGAACACGGGCCGACCGGACGCTCCGGTCATATTGACCAGATGCTGGACCTCAGTGTCCGGTCGTGCGATGAGCGCCACGAGTCATTGGCTTCAAACGCTGATCGCCTGATTTCAATGGCTACGTAGTTGACCGGACGCTCCGGTAAAACTGACCGGACGCTGAAGCCCCAGCGTCTGGTCGTTTCCAGTAAGCTCCCCGAGGCGTATTTCTTCGACCGGACGCGTCCGGTCCACCTTGACTGGACACAGATCAGCGTCCGGTGCAATACCCTCGGTACTGCGCAGACCCGTCAGTTTGACCGGACACACGCTGCCAGGGTCCGGTGCTTTTAGACCCAGCGTCCGGTCAGTAGACCGACGCCAGCGTCTTCGCGATCAACTCGTTTTCACTTCTAACTTCTTCACCCTTGCTCCAATGTGCCAACCACAAGAATTTGCATCTGGTGCAATAGAAAATAGGCATTCCATTTTCCCGAGTGTATCACCCAAACCCATCTCAACCCTGCAAACACCACCTCCTTTGTAAATGTGCCAACACCACCAAGTGTATCACCTTGTGCACAAGCGTTAGCATATTTTCACAAACATTTTCAAGGGTGTTAGCACTCCACTAGATCCTAAATGCATATGCAATGAGTTAGAGCATCTAGTGGCACTTTGATAACCGCATTCCAATATGAGTTTCACCCCTCTTAATAGTATGGCTATCAATCCTAAATGTGATCACACTCTCTAAGTGTCTTGATCACCAAAACAAAATAGCTCCTATGGTGTATACCTTTGCCTTGAGCTTTTTGTTTTTCTCTTTCTTCTTTCCAAGTCCAAGCACTTGATCATCATCATGGTATCATCATCATCATGCTATGATCTTCATTTGCTTCATCACTTGGAGTGTGCTACCTATCTCATGATCACTTGATAAAGTAGGTTAGCACTTAGGGTTTCATCAATTCACCAAAACCAAACTAGAGCTCTCACCCCGGCACCGCGTCGCCCGACTCCACCGCCACCCAAGGTATAAAGCCCCTCGGTTGTCGACCTTCGTGCCTTGTATGTCATTGACGGCCTTCGTGCCGTATGTGGATGTGTGGGCCTTAATGCAATACGTGGATGTGTGGGCCTTCGTGCCGTATATATGCTGTCGGCCATCGTGTCGGCTTTTTTCTTGTAGGTTTTGGAAACCTCCCCGTATAGGGGAGGTTCTGCCAAAATTTTTAACTTATAGTATTATAATTCTTCTTTTGCAGAGCAGGACCCGTCGGAGGGGACCCGGAGTACGTAGGTGACCCCGATCGTCTTCGTCAGCGCTGCGGTCCTGCCTGCATAGCGTCACCTCGCCACTGCCCCGCTAGCCTGACTCCACCGCCACCCTAGGTATAAATAACCTCTCTTCCTTATCGTTGTCATAGATCGGTGTAACCCAGTTAGGCGTCTCCCGTTTGAAACAGATACGGTTGGAGGTATGTGGATCTTCGCATATCTAAGACCATATCTGTTTCAGATTGTCCACTTTTTTGGACAGCCCATGGATGCGTAGATAGGGTAGTTTTCATGTTCTGCTTCGATCCGAGATAGAGTTTTGGCACCACCTCCCTGTTGTTCTCCGGATACACACTCTCCCTTCCAGGACGTGTATTAGGAGAACAACGGGGAGGTGCTGCCGAAATTCTATCTCGGATCAGAGTAGAGCATGTAAACTAACCTCATCTATGCATCCACGGGTGGGATTAGGACCTATCCTCACCCATTAGACAGTAGGCACGCCGTTCAGATGAATTGGTGGTTATATTACTCGCTCATGTATATGCTAGAGGATGGATAACCGTGAGTGGATGTACACGGGCTGCCCAAGTCAGGCTAAAATCACCCCTGAATGGATGGACAAGACCGAGGGTTTCTTGAACCAAGCATTTGTCAAGGCAGCTAATGGAGCGAGAGACATTATGTCCCTATAGTGAATACGGAAACAGGAAAAGAAAAACAAGGAAGATCATGGGGGAACATCTTTGCAAGTATGGATTTACGCCAAACTATACTCGGTGGGTGTTCCATGGTGAAGCCCATCGTACTAGAGAGGAGGTGGTGAGACCACGCTTGGAGGTGTTTGATGCTGATGGCAGGGTAGCAGGATGGTTAGGTGACTTTCAAGAAGCAACGTTCGCTGAAAGACCTACGGAGGAGGAGGAGGAGGATGAGGAGGAGGAGCCAGACCCAACCGGAAAGGCGTTCTACCAAATGTTGTCTTCGGCACAGAAGCTCTTACACAAGAAGTCAACGGTTTCTCAACTGGATGCCATTGGACGCCTAATGGGGTTAAAGTCCCAGTACAACATGAGTCGAGCCTGCTTCGATGGTATGTTGGCAGTTATTGGTGGGCTGCTTCCGGAGGGTCATATTTTGCCGAGCAGCTTCTACGAGTCACAGAGACTCCTTCGTGCACTTAAGATGCCGTATGAGCAGATACATTGTTGTCCGAAGGGGTGCGTCCTATTTAGGAAAGATCACAAGGATGCAAAGTACTGTCCAAAGTGTAAATCCTCTAGGTATGTGGAGGTAGACAAAGGTGATGGCTAGAAGGAGCAGCTTGAGATCCCCATGAAAGTCCTACGGCACCTTCCGATCATACCGAGGCTCCAACGGCTATTCATGACCGAGGAGTCCGCGAAACAGATGACATGGCACAAGAATGGCATTCGATACAATCCCGACGAGATGGTACATCCAACTGATGGTGAAGCGTGGAAAAGCTTTAATCGCAAGCATCGTGACAAAGATCTTGAGGCCCGTAATGTACATGTTGCGCTGGCAACGGATGGGTTCAATCCTTATGGAATGATGTCGGCCCCATACACTTGTTGGCCCATGTTCGCTATCCCCCTCAATCTCCCCCCGAGGTCCTCCTTCAACGGCAAAACATATTCTTGACGTTGATAATTCCTGGACACCCGGGAAACAAAATGGGTGTGTACATGGAGCCTGTTTATGATGAATTGATTAGTGCTTGGAATGAAGGGGTATGGACTTACGACCGAGCTACAAAGAAAAACTTCAAAATGTATGTTTGGTACCAGTACTCCATGCATGACTTCCTGGCGTATGGGATATTCAGCGCCTGGTGTGTCCATGGGAAGTTCCCATGCCCGGTATGCAAGACAACTCTGGAGTTCATTTGGTTGAAGAAGGGTGACAAGTTTTCATCGTTTGACAAGCATCAACAATTCCTCCCCCTTAACCATGCATTCAGACAAGACACCAAGAACTTCACAAAAGGTGTCAAGGTGACCGACCCTAAACCTCAGAAGATGACTGGTGCCCAAGTTCATGCTCAGATAGATGCTCTCATGGTCAATCCACCGAAAGATAGTCGAAAGAAAGATTGCTTTGTGGGATATGGTGTCGAACATATGTGGACTCATAAGTTAGGCTTGGAGAGGCTTCCCTATTTTGATGACCTTCTCCTTCCACATAATATATATGTAATGCACACTGAGAAGAATGTCGCCGAAGCACTTTGGGCAACACTCATGGACATTCCTGACAAGACAAAGGACAATCCTAAGGCCAGAGTGGACCTGTCAATGCTATGTGATAGACCAAAGCTAGAGATGCTGCCTCCAAGAGACGACAAGCCATGGAAAAGGCCTAAGGCCGATTACGTCTTAGACAAGAAGCACAGGACAGAAGTGATACAATGGATGCAGACGTTAAAGTTCCCGGATGGGTATGCAGCGAATCTGAGGAGGGAAGCGAACCCAGAGACTGGCTGAGTCTTAGGGATGAAGAGTCATGACTACCACATATGGATTGAGCGACTTCTTTCGTCGATGGTTCGAGGCTACGTCCCAGAGAATGTCTGGAAGGTGCTGGCAGAGTTGAGCTTTTTCTTCCGCCAGCTTTGTGCCAAGGAGGTATCTGTGAAAGTCATTGAGGAGTTGGAAAAAGCGGCACCTATGTTGCTCTGTAAGTTGGAGAAGATCTTTCCACCTGGCTTTTTCTTGTCGATGCAGCATTTGATTTTGCACCTCCCGTCCGAGGCACGAATGGGGGGGCCCGTGCAGAACCGTTGGTGCTATCCAATCGAGAGATGTCTAAAGACTATTCGCAAGAAATGTGGAAACAAAGGCAGGATTGAGGCTTCCAATGCTGAGGCATTCATTCATGAGGAGGTGTCAAACTTCACAACAACATACTATAATGAGAACCTTCCTAGCGTGCATAATCCACCCGCTCGGTACAACGAGGACGAAAATGAATCGACCCTTAGCCTTTTCAAAGGGCCACGCGGGAGAGCAAGTGGAGCAACCACAAAGACCTTGAGCTATGAAGAGTGGCGCAAGATCATGCTCTACGTGTTGACCAACCTTGACGAAGTGGAAACATATCTGGGGTAAGTTCTCAACGAACTTGTTACATACTCCGTAACTTTTGTACATCCAACAACATTGTTCCTTGTCGGTGCAGGGAATTTTTTGATGAATCCTAGCATCATTCAAGGCCACCTTCTGACCATGAACGAGAGACCCTGCTTCAACATGGTTCGCCTAATTTCATTACATGGTTCCAAAAAAAAGGTACCGGCCAACTTAGCTCTTACTAAGTTTGACGTTCCAAGTTGCCTGATTTTATTTCTCTCCTGCTTGAACTTGCAGTGCCAAAGGGATGTGTCTATAAGTGCTGAATTACGACAGGTGGCCAATGGCTTTGACTATATGGTCTTGTCATTTAACGCTTATGACGTGAATGGATATCGCTTCCACACAACAAGGTACGAGCAGAGTCGTCCCAATCCAAGGACCACGACTACCGAAGTATTTACGCCCGACACTGATCAGGAGGAGTATTATGGGACAGTTGAAGAAATATACG
Organism: Miscanthus lutarioriparius; assembly: GCA_904845875.1. Classification (NCBI taxonomy): domain Eukaryota; kingdom Viridiplantae; phylum Streptophyta; class Magnoliopsida; order Poales; family Poaceae; genus Miscanthus; species Miscanthus lutarioriparius. The sequence continues at coordinate 48,474,836 of CAJGYO010000002.1, forward strand.
AGCTCGACTACCGTGGTTCCAAAGCACTTAATCCTGTCATATTCAAATGCCAGTGGTTTGATCCTGCAGTATCGAGAAAGTCCCATCAACTTGGGATAGTCGAAACTTGACAGGATTCCTTCTATCTAGGAGAAGATGTCTATATTATGGCTCAACAAGCCACACAAGTTTATTATTGTCCATATGCTTGCAAAACCGACCCACGTCTTTAGGGTTGGTATATTGTGCACAAGGTATCACCACACGGTAGATTACCTCGCCCAAACCCTGATGATTACAACTTGAACCCAAACACGCATGATAGAGAGTTCTATCAACAAGAAGAGGGGCTACCAGGGATGCTTGAGATAGACTTAATCGGAGAGATCGAAATGGAAGCAAACGAGGAATGGGTTGTTGACGAGGATGCTGCAAATGAGGTGCATGATCTGAAGGACTTGGAAATGCTTGACAGACTACGACTAGGCAATGACAACGATAAGGATGAGGCTGTTGAGGATTTGGACAATCTTGATAGTGATGACGATACATATCGTCCAGATAATCCCGATCATGAAGAATATTAGAAATACATGTAATACTATGTTATTTTGTAATTACATTTTCTTTATTTTGCATCTCTTACTAAGAACGTCTTATTTATCTGTACTTACTGGTTTAATCTTTTTAATTGCAGGTGATGGGGCCCACTAGGAGGAGCTGCCCCCCGGTTTACGCCAACCGGAGGGACATGGCGGCGGCTGAGGAGGCGGAGGCTATAGAGAGGCCGAGGAGGCCGAGAGGCAGGCCCAGGCAGGAGCGTTTGACTGACCACGGGCGCAGCTCCTCACGTGACTCTGTGCATGACGACGACCTTCAGCACACGGTGGACGGGGATGGGGGTCCACGGACAGAGACGAGGAGGCGGTTCTAGCGACAGAGGACTCAGAGGCGGCGACGGTAGGGGGTTCCACTTCCTCTTGTACGTTGAAGCCCTACCAGCGAGGTCCTGCAAAGCTCTCGAAGCGACCGATACTTGTTGAGAGGCGCCCACTAATTGCACCCGAGGGCGATAGGTAAGTAACTTCATATGTTCTTCATTTGATATGTTGAAAAATCATAATAACAACTAATAACTATTGTGGACCACTTGTGCAGGAACTGGCTGCTTGTGGACCAGGCGGTCCCGGCACACAATGTGAATGGCATCCTGGGACTTCTGTACAAGGAACACTTCCCTAGCCTGGTTAGGAAAGGAGATCAGGATTGGGAGCCGGCCTAGACGTTCAACCACTATGCCCTCGTGCAGGATGCTCCAGATCATAATGGCATCCGCTGTAGAAACAAGGCAGATCGGGTGATTAGGGAGTTGTGGGTAAGTCTTTCTTGCACTACATTCCTTAATTCCTCGCATTCATTGGACATTCTTGAAATAAAATAATGGATACCTCGTGTCTTTATGCAGGACTTCTTCAGAATCCAGGAGGGACAGGAGGAAAGTGCGTATCAGGTGGCTTACGCTTCCTGTAAAAGGCATGTCACGGACTTGCACTATGAGTCCCGCCTCTAGGCCCACATAGACTACAACGCCAAGTTCCTACTCAGGCGTGTCAACAAAGAGGAGGCAAGAAGGATGACGCTGACAAGGGAGTAGTACATATAGGTAAATACAAAACATGAATATTCATTTCTTTTGAGATTAAGTATGCCTAATTTGATCTTCTGATATGTCATCTACTTGATGTCCTGTAGGTGATTCCAAGCTGGTGTGCCACCCACCCCGATTGCTGGGAATATATTGTGGACACCTGGTTGGACGGGGACTGGCAAAAGAAGCACGATGAGGCCTGCGATAGGCGTTTGTAGATGCCAGGTGTACCTCACCATCAGGGCAGCCGCAGCCTCAGCAAATATGCAAAGGCATATGTAAGTCTCCGCCATTGCTCTAATCTAGCCGCGTTCAATTCTGCATCATTTCTAACCACATGTTGTTGTCTTTCTCATAGTCGGATGCACACGGTGGCTAGCCAGTTGGACAACTCAAGGCATATGCTCTGGCTCACATGGGCAAGGCGACGACCGACATCGAGTACGACCCAAATGCCCCGCTTGAGGCGTACACCAACTCTAGCGTCCACACCCGCCTATCTTCGTACACGGAGGCGGCAAGGTCAGTCCATGGGCTGGGCTATGATCCAAGAACCGAGGAGCGCCTTGATCCTCAGCTCGTGATGAGGGTGGGGCAAGGCAAGAAGCATGGGCGGTTCTAGATTGGCGACGGCGTCCTCGACATGGCCTCTACTCCTCTCCACCAGCTCCGAGCAGCGAGCACGAGCTCAAGCGTGCCCATACGCCAACGGCCGACCACGGTGTCGGCACTCCAGGTAAGCATTCCTGTTTCATTCGTCGTTCTTTGACTTTTACATACCTTACCTATGCATTATTGAAACATTGGGGTCAAATGTTGCAGGCCTAGGTGCAGGAACTACAGGCCGAGCGGGAGGTCGAGCGGCAGAGGCTACAGGCTTTGGAGGCCCAGCGGGAGCAAGATCAGGGGCAGATGGCTGAGATGATCAAGTTCATGCAGCAAATTGGCCAGCAACAAGGTTGGGCGATCCCACAGACGTTGCTTGCTCCAGATCCACCTCCACAACGTCCTGATTCTACCCCGGTGAGTATAAGTACGAAGTTTTACTTTCTATGCTAAAACTTAGAGAAACCTAGTGAAACCTAGAGAAACCTAGTGGTGGTGGTGGTGGTGGTGTGGTGGTCATGGTGGTGGTGGTGGTGTGGTGTTGGTGGTGGTGGTCACGGTGTTGTGGTGCTCATGGTGGTGGTGGTGGTGTGGTGGTGGTGGTGGTGGTGGTCATGGTGGTGATGTGTGGTGGTGGTGGTGGTGGTGAAGTGTTGGTGATGGCGGTGATGTGGTGGTGGTGGTGGTAGTGGCGGATATTTATCTTGCATATTTATCTCTTCTCTTGTCGCTCACGTGCAATCTCTTCTATTTTGTGCAGCATCAATCGGGGGCGGCGTCGAACCACCTCGGAGGGTCGCCAGGATCGCACGTTTGGCCATCCCAACCCGAACCGTCGCCGTGAGCTTCAAATGGTAGCCGTTGTGATATAATGCACTTGTGAACTTTGTAAACTATGCTTGTGTGTTTGGACTTTGGACTTGGGAGTCGAGATTGTGATACTTGTATGCTATGTTTGTGTTTGTGGTGGATTGTGATATACATTTGTGTGATATATAGTTGTGTTATATATATATGATGTATATCTTGTTTGCAACGATGGAAGACTAAAAACAAAAAAAAATTGAATTTTTTCACTTCTTTGCCGAGTGTCATGACCATGACACTCGGCAAAGCTGGGAATCTGCGACACTCAGCTTCCTAGCTTTGCCGAGTGCCATGGGCAAGGCACTCGCAAAGAAAATTCAAAAAAACTGCTTTGCCGAGTGCCAGCCTACAGCACTCGGCAAAGAAAATCCAAAAAAAAGAAAACAAGCTTTGCCGAGTGCCAGATGCGGGCACTCGGCAAAGCATTTTTTTTAAAAAAATAAAAAACACATTTCTTTGCCGAGTGCCGACGCGTGGCACTCGGCAAAGGGGCCGTCATCGTGACCTGGCCATCACGGCGGCTTTTCTTTACCGAGTGCCGTCGTGGCACTCGGGAAATCCTTTGCCGAGTGCCCGACATGCGGCACTCAGCAAAGAAGCCTTTGCCATGAAGGGATATGTCGATAGCTCTTTGCCGAGTGCAGCACTCGGCAAAGGCTTTGCCGAGTGCAAAGCCTTCTTTGCCGAGTGCAATTGCACTCAGCAAAGCACGCGTCTCCCGTAGTGTATCTGAGATGATCCCATGTTTACCATTTTCAAAATATGCAGGATATACCCAACAATTATACGCTCTTATACTATGTTAATACATGAACAAGTTCTAGGGCATTGACCGTACAAGCAGGTACTAATCACCGTTATGCATGGTAACGTGTTAAAACATTAGACATGCAAGTGAATATTTGACTAATCACTTCATACGTGTGTATTGCTGTGTGAAGACCAGATCATTTGATTCTAACTTAAAATTGTTGACTCCCCATCTATATTTCTCTATTTCTCTACCTATGTTCACATATATCCCGATTTTATTTTTCATCCTACATTTTTCGAATTTGATTTATGTCAATAGAAGAGAGATTTTTCTATCAATTTCTATTAGTTTTCATCCCTAACTATAAGGGTATCTATGCCCGGATACACAGTTGACCGCCAAATCTAACAAGCAAATCGGCCCCATAGAATCAGCCGCACTTTACATGAAAAATGAAGTGTGATAGCTCATGCGTGGCACGACAAGGCAAAACGTGGCCTAGCCGGGGAGTAGATCCAGTGGCGAAGATAAGGGGGGCTAGTAGGGGCCATATGCCCCCCTGACATTTTATAATAAAAAAATTATCGGAGGCCTTGGTCTTACCATGACGCCCTGCAGCATACTCAAGCTGTCGACGCTCGTAGGGCCGACGACCTCGAGAGGCAGGAGGAATGCAAATCCAGGTTTAATAGTGTTCTCCACTATTACAAATACCGGAGGAGCTGCGGCAAGGCCCCAAATGCAAGGTCATACATCTATGGGGTTCTGCTAGAACCCAATGTGAGGCGGCAAGAGGCCAAGGCCAAGGCGGTGGAGGCGGCAGTGGCTTTATCATCATCGGCGGCGGCGAGGGCAGCGAAGGCGAGGGCAAGGGCAGCGGAGAGGAGGAGGCGATGAAGGATGCTTAGTGTCGGGCCAAGCTTTGGCTAGGGCGGAGCGGGGGAGCGTCGGCCAGGGTGGCGCGGTGGAAGTGCCCACCGGCCAGGGTGACGGACTACCGACTCTGATCAGTCAGGAGCTAGACAAGCACGACGAGCGCATTATGGAGACCGTCCAGCGCTGCTTCTTTTCTCCGGCATCCTGCCTATAAGGAAAATGGGCCCTTGGCCCATTTACTTTGGATTTTGGTGTTTGATGACCAACACAACTAAATTGGACTAATGAACTTGCAAGTGATTGTGTTGTAGTTCAATAGGATGTAAGACGTGACTTAGATGAAGGCGACGTGATGATCCGATGATCAACACCATAAGCAAGACCCTAGGAGCACAAGAGAAGACCCAAGATATCAAGCAAAGTCCAAGCATAAAGATAGGAACCAAGCCGTACGCAAGATAGCGAAGAAACGAGCTCACAGAAGTGACCGGACGCTGGAAGAAAGTGTTCGGGCGCTCCGATCAAGAGGCTCGGCAACAGGCGCGACCGAACGCTGGACCGGACGCTGGCGGCAGATCGACCGGACATAGGACAACAGAGTCCAGTCGAGTACAGAGAGGTTCTAGAGTGGCGAAACTGCGACCAGACGCGTCCGGTGGTAGGTGACCGGACGCTGGCAGCGTCCGATCAGTTGATCGCGGCTCCAACGGTCGAGACGACAGGACACGTCCGGTCAGAACGATTTCAGCGTCCGGTCAGTAGTAGAAAAGTGGGATTTCATCCCCAACGGCTACTTTCTTAGTGGGGCTTATAAATACAACCCCCAACCGGCCATATTAGGTGTGTGGAGCCGAGGAAACATATCAAGGGTGTTGATACACCATTTTAGTGATCTCCACTTGCATAGTGCTTAGTGATTCATTAGGTGATTAGCGTAGGTGCTTTGCGAAGTACTTAGGTTGATTACACCACCGCTTATGTGCTTGCTCTAGGTTTAGACCTAGTGTTTAGTGAGGTTTGCATACCTCTTACCACTCGGTGCTTGCGCGCACTATTGTTGTACATCGGAGGGGCTTGTACTCTTGCAAGATCACACCAACCACGTTTGTGGTGTGGCCGCCACCGTGTACCGAAGGGAACAAGGCCCGTGGCGTTTCGGCCGGAAGCTTGATAGTGAAGACGACGGGGAGCATCCTGGAGAGGATTGCCGGAAGGCACGTTGGAGACCCACTTGCGCGTGGGAAAGGCCCAAGGCTATCCACGGAGTTACCCGACTGGGAGCTTGGCCCTTGCGAGGGATTCCTTGTGAGGGGCTCCAACAAGGACTAGGGGGAAGCTTGCGCGCTTCTCGATACCTCAGTAAAAATACCGAAGTCATCGATGGGAGTTTGCATATCTCTACATTGCTCTTTAGCTTCCGCATTTACATTAATTGTATTACTCCTTTTTTGCGGTAGAGATAGCAACACACTAGCAAAACCATAGTTGCATAGTTTATCTTTTGCATAGGTTTTGCTAAGGTTAGAAAAAGAGGCCATAGTTAAGAGTTAAATTTTTAAGTTGCCTAATTCACCCCCCCCCCTCTTAGGCGTCACGGTCCCTTCAATTGGTATCAGAGCCGGTTGGCTCAATTTGAACCTTTGGCTTAACCGTTGTTGAGCCGACGCTACTTAGAGTGGTTGGGATGGATACCTCTAGGCCTCCGCACTTTGACGACACTAACTTCCCCTATTATAAAGCTAGAATGGCTTGCTACCTTGAGATGGTTGATTTGGAAGTTTGGAGAGTCACTCGTGACGGGATGAAACCCATTAAGAACCCCGATAAACCCACAAAGAGTGACGAAAAGGAAATACATTTCAATGCTAGAGCTAAAAATTGTTTGTTCGAATCTTTTAGCATGGATATTTTTAACCAAGTGTTCACTTTAAATACGGCACATGAAATTTGGTTGAAACTCCAAGAGCTCCATGATGGCACAAGTAATGTCCGTGAGCAAAAACATTCCCTAGCTCAACAAAGTTATGATTCTTTTGAAATGAATGATGATGAGCTTGTTTGTGATATGTATTCTCGTTTAAATCTAATAATCAATGAGCTCAATTCTATAGGATTAACAAAGCTAGGTGATGCGGACATCGTGAGGAAGATCATCTCCGTGCTACCACAAAAGAAATATGCAAGCATCATCACCATCCTTCACAACATAGAGAACTTGAGTACCATGACCCCAACCATAGTCATTGGTAAGATAGTGGCATTTGAAATGTCACGTAAGATGGGTCAAGAAGAAGCTTCTTCATCAAGCAAAGGTAAAGCTCTTGCATGTAGCGAGAAAAAGAAGATAAAGGGGAAGCAAGACAAGCTCAGGCTCAGGCTCCTCAAGTGAAGATGAAGAAGAAAATGACGATGATGATGATGATGATGACGAAGATTCAAGTGATGATCAATCTTCCTCCTCCACCTCCGACCTTGATGAAGAATCAATCAAATTAATCAACAAGGTGGAGAATATGATCTAGAGGCTCAATATCAAGGGTGTGCTCGTCCAAATTCAAGATCTTATTTTCACAAATCAAAGAAATGAGCAAAGAAAGAGAGGATGCTATGGATGCGGCGAGTTGGGGCACTTTGTGGAAGTTTGTCCAAACAAGCCCACACCCAAGACAAAAAAGAAGACATGCAAGAACCAAGCCCTCACCTCAATAAGATCATGGGATGATTCTTCAAGTGAAGAAGAACATCATCATAAGAGGTGAGGCCGCAAGCACTCATCATCAAGCTCTTCTCGTGTGTGCCTTATGGCAGAGGTAACGAAAGCTCATCCTCTAGTGAGAGTGATAGTGATGATGATATGCCTTCTTATGATTAAATTGTGCAACAAATCTTAAATATGCTAAAGTTTGCACTAGTCAACAAAAGAAGCTCAAAAATTTAAAAGAAAAGCTAGATAGTTCACAAGAAGCATACAAAACTTTGCTTGAATAATATGAGAACTTTGCTAATCTCAATGTTGAACTATCTACTAAAATTGAGCAACTTAAGGCTAGTGCAACAACAAATGAATGCATAATAAATGATGAGCAACTTGTAAAGAAAAATGAAAAATTAAAAGAAAAGTTAGCTAGCTCACAAGATGCTTATAAAAGTTTGCTTGCAAAAATAGAAACCATGTGCAAACATTGTGATGAGCTAACTAATAAAGTTGCTAATCTTGAAGTCGTTAATACAACCCCCTCCAAGGCATCTAAAAAGAAAAGTTCTATCTTTAACATATCTAAAAGGGATGCCTCTACTTCTTGTAATGATCTATGTTTAGACTCACCTTTGTGCAACCAAGTTTGTGTTGAGAAAGTTGCTGTAGATACATGCACACAAGAGGTTGCAAAGGAAAATGAGCAACTCAAGTAAGAAGTAGCTCGCCTCACCAAGGACTTGACTCAAGTGAAAGGCAAGGCGAAGCAAACCCAACTTCATCAAGATAACACCGTCAAGGGAGTGAAGAAGCTTGATGAAAGACAAACCGTGGTTTGCTACGTGTGCCACAAGGAAGGTCACAAGTCCTATGAGTGCAAGGTGAAGAATGGGGGAGGAGCAAAGAAGAAAAACAAAAAACAAACAAGCAAGCTCTCCAACACCTACACCAACAAGGTGGACAAGAAGACCTCCACACCTTATCTCTTGAAGAAGAAGAAAAATGACAAGGTGGTGGCCATCAAGGTGAACAAGCAAGCCAACAATGGGGTCAAATGCTTTTGGGTGCCAATGAAAATCATTTCCAACATGAAGAGCACCAAGAAGGTTTAGATCCCAAAAGAGAAGTGAGAAGTCCGATGAATTATGAGGAATTTGGAGACTTGGCAAAGTATGGGTGCATTTCATGGGGTGCATCATGATGGACAAAATCATTACCAAGTGGGTTAGTGAATACTATAGACCCAAATTTCCCTTCCCATGTTAGGTAACTAGATTCAATTTACTTCAATTGGTATTAGATTTAAATTTTTCTACAATTGGTATCTTTTAAGCATCTAGTTACCCTTCATGCCTAGGTTTGCATTTGCATGCTTATATCTTTTGTCACGCATACACTAGGAATATCTTATGGTAGGCTTGCTCGGTTTCTTTTTTAATCCTTGGAGCAAACCTACATGATTTAAATTTTGTTTAGCAGCACGACACATAGCTTGTCTTTTGATTATTCATCTAATATGTGCCAAAGTCCAAATTGTAGATAATTTCTCCCGAATATTATCTTCGAAAATGATTCTCACATTCATGAGATGTCATCTTTCAAGTGGTATTCTTGATTTTAAAATCAATGTGCATGATTCCTACAAGTATTCCACACTTGTGTGTGCACAAATTTAGGGGAAGGTTAATCTACAAGTTGGATGCTTTGAGACTAATACCCTTTTCAAGTTTATCATGTGTGTAGTAGTCTCATTGCAAGGAAAATGGAGTCCCCGGAGTTAAGCATCACACTTCAAATATTCACCACTCATGGCAAGTGGTAGAAATCAATTTGGTTTTCACATGTGGTATTTCTAAACCAATATCGTCATGTTGATTTTCATTTTGATATTTATATGCTTTCTCCATGCATTATATAGATTACATTCCCTTGAGCAATAACTTGCTAATTAGGCATATACTTTGCTTCGTATCATATGTATGCATATATTTAGGGGGAGATTAATCTATATAATATGAGAGTCAAATTTTGTGACATATTCCACTCTACACATAAAGGCTCACAAAGTTTGACCCTCCCTTGTGCTACTAATGTCTTCCTTTTCAGTGTTTGATTCCAAAGAGGGAGAATTTAGAGAACCAAAAGCAAGCATTAATAATTTAAAAGTGGTAATGGTCCGAGAAAGAGAGGATAGTGGATTATGGATTGCCTATGTAATAGGGAGAATATGTGGGAAGCTAGGTGTAAATCCATAATGCCACATGGGGACATTTGCAAGGGCAAGATAAGTTTTTATGTAGTATCTTTTAGTTTTACAAGTAGTATCCTTTAGCACCACATAATCTTGCCCCTTGCATTGCATCCTAGCAAGTAGATAGTTTTCAAATTACAAATTTTTTATTATTTGCTTGCTTTGGTCGTGTTGTCATCAATCACCAAAAAGGGGGAGATTGTAAGGAAAATGGACCCTTGGCCCATTTACTTTGGATTTTGGTGTTTGATGACCAACACAACCAAATTGGACTAATGAACTTGCAAGTGATTGTGTTGTAGTTCAATAGGATGCAAGACGTGACTTGGACGAAGGCGACGTGATGATTCGATGATCAACACCATAAGCAAGACCCTAGGAGCACAAGAGAAGACCCAAGATATCAAGCAAAGTCCAAGCATGAAGATAGGAACCAAGCCGTACGCAAGATCGCGAAGAAACGAGCTCACAGAAGTGACCGGACGCTGGACCAGACACTGGAAGAAAGTGACCAGATGCTCCGATCAAGAGGCTCGGCAACAGGCACGACCGACCGCTGGACCGGACGCTGGTGGCAGATCGACCGGACGCAGGACAGCAGAGTCCAGTCGAGTACAGAGAGGTTCCAAAGCGGCGAAACTGCGACTGGACGCGTCCGGTGGCAGGTGACCGGACGTTGGCAGCGTTCGATCAGTTGATCGCGGCTCCAACGGTCGGGACGACCGGACGCGTCCGGTCAGGACGATTTTAGCGTCCAGTCAGTAGCAGAAAAGCGGGATTTCATCCCCAACGGCTACTTTCTCAGTGGGGCTTATAAATACAACCCCCCAACCGGCCATATTAGGTGTGTGGAGCCGAGGAAACATATCAAGGGTGTTGATACACCATTTTAGTGATCTCCACTTACATAGTGCTTAGTGATTCATTAGGTGATTAGCGTAGGTGCTTTGCGAAGTACTTAGGTTGATTAGACCACCGCTTATGCGATTGCTCTAGGTTTTGGCCTAGTGTTTAGTGAGGTTTACATACCTCTTACCACTCGGTGCTTGCGCGCACCATTGTTGTACATCGGAGGGGCTTGTAGTCTTACGAGATCACACCAACCGTGTTTGTGGTGTGGCCGCCACCGTGTACCGGAGGGAACAAGGCCCGCGACGTTTAGGCCAGAAGCTTGATAGTGAAGACGGCGGGGAGCATCCGGGAGAGGCTTACCGGAAGGCACGTCGGAGACCCACTTGCGCGTGGGGAGGGCCCGAGGCTATCCACGGAGTTACCTGACCGGGAGCTTGACCCTTGCGAGGGGCTCCATCGAGGACTATGGGGAAGCTTGCGCGCTTCTCGATACCTCAGTAAAAATACCAGAGTTGTCGACAGAAGTTTGCATATCTGTACCTTACTCTTTAGCTTCCGCATTTACATTAATTGTATTACTCCTTTTTTGTGGTAGAGATAGCAACACACTAGCAAAACCATAGTTGCACAGTTTATCTTTTGCATAGGTTTTGCTAAGGTTAGAAAAAGAGGCCATAGTTAAGAGTTAGTTTTTTAAGTTGCCTAATTCAACCCCCCCTCTTAGGCGTCACGGTCCCTTCACTGCCGAATCTTCTTCCCCCTTCCTTCGGCGTTACCACCTCCTTTCATACAAGACAGCTTCATGTTTCCTCATCTCAACCAGGACGACGATGTCTTTTTTCCCGCTTGCATTCCACCTCTCGTGATCACCGGCCAAATCTAATGAGTAAAATGGATCCATAGAATCGGCCGCACTTTAGCCGAAAATGAAGTGTGATAGCTCATGCGTGGCACGACAAGGCAAAATGTGGCCTAGCCGGGGCGTAGATCCACTGGCAAAGCTAAGGGGGGCTGGCAGGGGCCATGCCCCCTCTCCCCTAACATTTCACAACAATTTTTTTTACTAGTATAATTTTATAATTTTTATTTATATTAAGAGGGAGAATATACAAAATTCATTGTTCTTCATATGCCACTTTTGTTCCGGTCTGTAGCACAGGCCTTGGTCTTACCCCGCCCAGCAGCATACTCATGCAGTCAGCACTCATAGGACCGACGACCTCGAGAGGCAGGGTGAACACAAGACACTCAAGGAGATAATAATTTTTTTCTCGATCACACAAAAGGTTTGCGCGTCTTTGTATTAAAGTAGAAATAATGTTTAATACGACATGCCTTAGCGGCGCCCTAGGTGCTCAAAAAAGTAGTACATGGACGCTCGGGCCCTCCCTAGATAATAAAATTATACAAAACACAAATAGATAATGAGCTTGTTCTGCTGCTAGTTGCAGCTGCAGCTTTCATCCATCCAAAAGTTTTATATTGTCAGCAATACTCATGCAGCTGCAGCTGCTGCTGGACCAGTGGTCTTGACAATCAGCCAAACAGGCTAAATAAAATCGTTTATACGAGCATCTCCGAACGAATGGGTTGGCAACGATAGATCTAGAATTTAATAGAAGAGGAGGCTGAAGTCATCTTCATCCTCTAGAGCCCCTCATTTTTCGTTCATGTCTAAAATAAATTAGGAGGGGCTCCATAGTCATGAAGGTGGTAGGAGGGGCTTGAGCCTCACTCGCCCCACCGCTACATCCACTCGTATGAGTCGGTACTTAAGATTTACAAAATTTCCCTAGATGTCTTACTATCGACGGGCATATTTCTTACCATTGAAACAATATCGCCTTAGATTCTAGGATATACTACATATAAAAAAAAATACAAGAACCCATCAAGTTAATGAATTAACATAGACGCCCAACAAGTACCTACCTCAGTTTTTCATGTTGACTCTTTTTGAGTGGCCCTCCTAATTAATTATAATATAATTTCCGGCTCCGCTCCAGCGTACACCCAAACACGCCCTTGGTACCGGGACGACCGTAAGATTGGCCGGCGCTATCGCGGTGGAACACATGGCGGACATGTGTTGCGTGCGGCACCGGGGGAGGCAGAGCCCAAGCCGACCCAGCCAGCGGGGCTCGAAGCCTCGGAAACCACATGGCGCGCACGCAAGACGCGAACGCCGATCGCATTTACGTAGCCAATAGCCACGGGGGTTGCCCAGCCCCCGGTACGGTGCGCGCGCGGGTCTTGTTCTAGAAGAAAGAATCAAAGAAGTCGGAACCGATAGCCATCAGCCAAGTGCAGGCAGAGGCGCTCAGCGTAGCGCTCCCGATCACAGCGAACCGCCTGCAGCCGATTAATAATTAATTAATAATTGTGCTACTACCCAACTACTCGTAGTACAATTGAGACGATGCGATACGAGCATGATGAATCAGTCTCCTTCCATTTTTCTTATAAACAAATAAACGTGAGCAACCAGGCAGTCGGTAGGGACCCCAGGACTAGCTAATTAACCCATCCAGTCCAAGCCGATTGTCCCGATTGAGACGAACAGACGTGACGACGAAGAGAAAGTACTAGTATAGAGTACTCCTTGTATGCCAGCTAGTGGAGGCCCGATGCGTTTTCAATTCCGCGTTTCTTGTGCATGACGGTCGATCTGAGTTGGAGTTGCAGTTGAGTTTGGATTTTGTTTCGGAGCGCCTGATGCGCGTGGCGACCTCTCCTCCCTCGGGTTATTATTGGATATACGCCGCGCAGATGCTCAATTAACTCTGTTTTTTTTTTATAACTCATCTTAGCTCTGCTTGGATGTCTGGGTTTAATTAAAGTTTAGTTTAGACGCCTCGCAGCCTAGCTTAACACAACACAGGTAGAAGATGGATGTATAGAGCTGTCACTCTGATGAAGATATAATAAAGTACTACTCCTTAATTAAGGCTTAAGTACACATACGGCGCTTGTGTGGCCGTATAAAAACATAGAAGAAAAAAACCAGGATTAGTACACTCCAAGGTCTCCAGCAGTACAGATTTCATTGGTGGATCAGGTGCGTACTCTGTCTGGACCCACAAGGACGTACGGATCAAAGCAAGAAAACGAAGCTGCTTCGGTCAGCTCAGCTCTGCCCGGACAAGAACGATGCAATTCCTTTCCACTTCACGCTCAGTTTTTATTATAATACATAATAATGCCAGGTTTCTCGCTCTAAGCAAATCTTGTTCGTTCAGAAAAGGACATTGACATCACCTCGACTTCACGAGTCGAGCGTGAAGTAGTACGAACACTGACGCCCTATTACTAGCTAGTAGGGTATATTATGGACTAATGTATTGTGTGATTTGTGAGCTATACGTCTAATGTTCGAATCTGCAGCTGCGCGCGCGCGCGTGGAAGGCGAACAGCACGATGTTGCAGCGACCTTCGGCTGCTTTCATTTGTCCTCCCACACAAATTTTCCATCCAATGAGTCCATATCACTTTAGGCCCTGTTTAGTTGCACTTCGTTTTGCTAAATTTTTCAAGATTCCTCGTCACATCGAATCTTTGGACGTATGCATGAAGCATTAAATATAAATAAAAAATAAAACTAATTACACAGTTTAGACGAAATTCACGAGACGAATCTTTTAAGCCTAATTAGACTATGATTAAACACTAATTGCTAAATAACATCGAAAGTGCTACAGTGGCATTTCACCATAAATTTTGCCAACTAAACGGTACCTTACAAAAACCAGAGAAATTGGTAGGAAAAAAAAAACTCAATTTCAGTTGAACTTTTGTGCTTACTAGAAGAAGAGAAATAGGCTACTACCATGTTCTAAACTAATTCAACTTCTTGAGTTTCCTAACTCAAACTATTTCAAATTTGACTAAATTTATAGTAAGAACTAGGAAATACCAACATATATAACCACAAATAAATGCAACATGAAATCGTATTTCACAGTGTATATAATACTACTATTTTGATGTCATAAATATTTGTGCTCATATATACAAATTCCATCAAACTTTAGATTTGACTTAGAGCAACTCTATATGTTTATTTTGGGATGAATGGAGTATCTTACTTTTGAACCAAAGAAAAATAGGCTATTTCGTCTCAAGGTTGGTTGTATTAATTGTAGTGTTATCGCGATGGCCTTGGTCAATCGAATGCTAATGATGCTTGTGTCTACCTCTCAAGAGAACGAACATAGTCCTTATTTTGATCAAGGTTAGACAAAAGTAGTTTTTGACTCTTAATTTCCCTTCAATATGTTGTAAGATGCTAAAAAGTCGACATTATTTCAAAAACACTTTACAAATCTACTGATGCAAGTTCTAAATTGTATATAGTTTAACTAACTGTTGGTCAAAATTTGTAGAATTTGACTTCCCTAACCAAAATACACTTATCATGTACGGACTGATGGAGTATAATTGCTCAAGAGAAGCACTTATAGTATGCCACTATGCCTGTATCAGCCTATATGTCATTGTGTTTTTGCTTTAGCACTTCTTGTATTTCACGGCATAAGGGTATGCTTATATCTCCTAAAAAAATATGAGAATACTTATATACAACCACCAGGCTACGAGAGTCCAGCTATCCGCCTCCACGATACTATTTGGAGATAATGAGTGTGAAACACCTTCGGTTGACTATAATGTCTGACTATAACCCAAGGGATCTAAACATACCTATAGAATTTCTAGGATCATTGTCTAGAATCTAGATTCTCATAATCTTTAGGAGATTCAAAATATGACTTTAGACTTGCTTAGAAATTTGTATGATAAATCTTGAACTTTACTTTCAAAATTTTCCTTCTAAAAAATTTCTAACTTGTTAAATTATATCTTCATAATTGTTCAATTGAGATTTAGAAAATGCTTGACTGATTCAATTCTTTTAAATTAGTGAAAGCATGTAGAGAGAAGAAAACAATCAACAAAATCCAGAATTGGATTGCATCCTATGCAATTTCTTTTTTATTAAAAACTGAAACAAAGCTACATGAATTTTTTTTATGTGGAACTAAAACATCAGTAAGAAAACAAAAGGTAGAAGAGGAAGTGAAAAATAAGAACAACAGGAGCTAGGTCCAAGGAAATTTTGAAGACAAAAAAGAATCCTCCCTTCGTCCAAAAAGAACACTATAATTTTGTCTTAAGTCAAACTATTTTAAGTTTAATCAAGTTTATAGATAATTATCAATAGTTATTACACTAAATAGGTGTACTATGGAAATATTTTTCACCTTGAATCTAATGATTTTTATGTAGTAATATAAATAACGATATTCTTTTATAAACTTGATAAACTTAAGATACTTTGACTCTATACAAAATTAAAATAACATTTTGTTGGGATGTAAGAAAGCATCTCTATGTGCGCATGTGCAGTGGCGGAACCAGGCGGTGGCCAGCATGCCCCCCCCCCCTCCCCCCTAACACCGTTCAAATTTTTTAACCCCGTTTAGATTCCAAAGAAGATAATAAGCAACATGTTGAATGCAATCATTTGCCCTGTTCGTTTGGTTGATAAGCCATAGCTGAAAGTACTGATGACTGATTTACTGTGAGAGAAAAATACTATTTATTCGCTGAAAAAATACGGCTTATAAGCCAAGCGAGCAGGGTGATTATCTTACTGCCTCCCGCAGAGTCAGACTTCAGAATTATGTCATGTCACTTCACACCTACGTGCTACAATTTTTTTCACCTAGCATTAGCATAGTCTATTGAGAGCACTAACCAAAAGAAGACATTTGATATTATTTTTCAAAAAGGAGAAAGAGATTACAGTAAATCAACAATAAATACACTGACTAATGGCTTGTATGCTACAGATCATAAATAACGCAAATGAGATGTATGAAAGTCATTAACCCAATATAATAGATGTTTAAATGAAAATTCGCAGCTATGCTAAGTTTTCCACTATTTTCGTACTTAGTTACTTTTGAGAATCTTAAAATCGTGATTACAATTCTTTCAAAAAAATAGAATATATTTTGATGGCATCAACCATATTTAGTCAGCCCCCTTACTCAAAATTTCTGGTTCCGTCAATGCGCATGCGAGCTGGGTGTTGCTTTGTCTTTATGTCTGAGAGTCGTATCTGTGCATTGTGTGGGGTTCCAAAGCCAGAAATAATGAACCAAGATATTGGGCTGAAACTAGAAAGAAAAAGCCCACAAAGCAAAACAAAAACAATGCCAAGAGATGACCCACAAGGAGATGAAATGGGCTAAGGCACAACTCACCAAGTACATCGATAGCTTAATATTTGACGAAGAACAAAGTGAAACTATAGCCCATGGTACTAAGAAAAAAAACGTAAAAATAGTAATCCTTTCAAAACTAAGAAAGGGTTACTATTTGGAGATTTCTCTGGGACGCTTTAAGATGTCTATATAACTTGCCCAGTTATGCTTTGTGAAAATTAATCTAAAGCAAAACCCTAAATTTACATCTCAATCAATTACATTATGCTACTTTTAAGAATAAACTAATATAACCCCTAAATCTGCATCTAAATTATCCGTGTTTCATTATAAATTATAGAAAACAAGCTAAAATATGCATGCATGTGTTTTTTAGTTATCCACTTTTCATTGTTAATGTACCTGAAAGAATCTATTCCTGGAGCAAAAATTTGTCTACGATTAAGTATAATATTCTTGGAGGATGACGGTCCACCAGCTCATTTAATACTCCTCGTATTCCCATCATATTTACTGTTGCATCCCCTCTCATTGGCCAATTTTGCTGCAGCACATAAATGATGTGACCAGCACGTAACCCAAACACCGATTAATGTGCAACTTAACGGTGGAACTCAAATTAATCAAGAGTAACATGGTCATTTAGCAGCTATACTAATCTATATGGAACTTGCTAGGAATTCAGGGACAAATGGATTATAGAAAAACACTAAGTCAAGGTATAACATGCATACTGTGTGTCACCATACGCAGGCCATTTGGCCTAGTTGAAATCAAGGGTATTCAATTGAATGATACATTATTTTCGCCGAACAATCAGTGCTTTTATGTTGAACAGAACACATTCAAGTTATGATAAAGTCAATGCATCTAGACTTCTACTATGTTTTTGAGGGTATGTGTGTGTGTTTAGACTGGGCGAGGCAAGCAGCGCTCTTAATTAGTCTTGCTTGCTTGCTTGCTTAGGGCATGTATAAAAGAGAGACAACTGTTGTCTATAAATTCTTGGGATTTACAACACAGATGGTTAAACAAACAACTCGTACAACCCATAGACAGCTACTATTTATTTAGCTGTCTATAAATCGTTTAATGCTTACATGTAAGTATGATCAATCATGAATATCATTTATATATATCATTGTGTTGCTAATTGAAACAAAACAAATACTTTAAAGTAAATCATATATATTGTACATATAATGTAATATAATATATTTCATAAATCAAATATAACATTAGTCTTCTTCCCTATAAATCAAATATAGTATCAAGAGATGGATGGTTCACGTTTGTTGGCTGCATAGGGTACGTATAATTGTATTTCATGTGTGTTTCTTCTTTTATTTTGCTATAGGAAAACGGCAAAGGTGACATGGGTGTGCCCTTGCTCGTCCATTACACAGCACGACAGAGCGAGCACACAGCAGCGAAGAAAGAAGTCGTGTGCGCCGAGCAGGAGGAACTTGCGCAAGGTTTGGCCACAGCTGGATCCCCGTGTGCGCTGCGTGGAGGAAACGTCCCTCGGAGCACGCGCCGCTGCCGTCGCCTCACGAGACGCCGGCTTCACTCTCTTGCTTCATTCAATGCCGTCGGAGAGGGTGTTCTTCGCAAATATACTGTGTTGTAGACGGCACTCCGACGTACAATTGTGTTAAAATTTTGGGGTGTCTAAGTCGCATATACGGGGGTGTTACATGGTTTTCGGATACTAATAAAAAAAACAAATTACAGAGTCCGTCACTAAACCGCGAGATAAATTTATTAAGCCTAATTAATCCGGCATTAGCACATGTGTTACTGTAGCACTTTATTGTCAAATCATGGACTAATTAGGCTTAAAAGATTCGTCTCGTAAAGTAGTCGCAATCTATGCAATTAGTTAATTTTTAATCTATATTAAATACTCTATACATATGTTAAACATTCGATGTGATATGATGTAAAGTTTTGATGGAGCAACTGCAGTATTGTTACAGTCCGGCACTGGAAGCAACAGATGGTACGACCAAATCAAGTCCCCAGGATTAAAGATGGCAACGGGCAATATCCACGCGGATAGTGGTTTCGCACGCCCGCGCCCACGGGCAAAATCTTGTGCCCGCACCCGTGCCCGCCACCCGCCACGGGCAGCAACTTGTACCCGTGCCCGCTATCCGCAGGCAAGGCTCGCCCGCGGGCATGCCCGCGTACCCGCCAGATGGGGAAAGACAATGGTGGCCTGCAGGGCGGAGATGGCGTCCAGCGCGGGCGGGACGGCGGTGTTGGGGGCGCAGATGGTGGCCTGTGGGGCCAGCACTCCAGCAGTCGTTGCCCGGGAGACGTGTGGTGGTGTGGGCAGCACGGGCCTTCCTTGCGCGGCCCTCCGAGCTACGGCGAGCTCGCCGACGCGCCATCCTGCGACCGCACGCCACTCCCGCCATCGTGTGTCGCTTTGCCATGCCGAACGCGGAGATGCAGAGGGCCGCCGGAGAGAGGGCACGGGGAGATGGTGCGACCGAGCTTCATCCGCGAGCTCCTCGACGACCCGGCCTCCAGATCCGCGAGCTCCTGGAACCGGCGGGGAGGAGGACCACCGGTGGGTGGAGAAGGAGCGCCGGTGGGGGAGGAGGAGGAGAACCGACGGGGAGGAGGACCACCGGCGAGGAAGGACGAGGACTGAGGAGTACCGGCGGGTGAGGAGGACGGGGAACGACGAGGAGGCGGTGAGAGGGACTGGAGCGAGGCTGGCTCGGGCGAACCCTGGTTGCGGCGCTGGGTTGGCCGGGTGGGGATTTTAGGGTTTCTGTCTTCCAATATATACTTGTTGGCCGTGACCCCACATGTCAGGTAGGTAAGGCGGGTTTGCGGATACGGATAGGCTATTTTCTTACCCGTTAACAAATGCCCGTTGGGTTTAAAACTCTGCCTGCACCCGTGCCCGCGGATGCACTCTGTCGCCCGTATCCGCGCCCGCCGGGTTTGATATCCGCGGGTACACGGGTATTCTGTGCCCGTTGCCATCTTTACCCAGGATAAAGCCGGCTCCCGGACGCGCAACTGCACGGACTTTTCCTGCAAGCTTCTTCTGCGATCCAAGCAACTTTCAAACCAGAAGTGCCTGCTCCATCCACAGCATGACAATTGACAAGTCTCCACTCCAGCCGTTCCTCCCCCGCCGGAACAAGATCCTCTAACTTCGACTTGGATGACTGCCGGGTGCAGTCGATGAAGGATCGTCGTTCCTTCACAATCGGACGTCGCAAGATCCGCTAGCACTTACGGGTGCGTTCCACAGCCTCCGGTCGGTCCGCCCAACTTCACAGCCTACCCACGCCGCCGACATTTCGTCGAGTTGCGGCCGCATCCGCAAGTTCCTCGACGAGAACCTAGGCGCGCCGCTGCTGCTCACCGCCGTTTTTGCAGCGCCGCCGCTTCGCTGCCGTGTGCGCGCCATGCTTCGCCTTTGAATGCTCGACTTGGTACGCTCGTGTGTGCGGCGGTTAGCGAAGCAGCGAGCCGTGGGCTCACGGCAAGTAGATCATGCCTACACGAGAGCTAGGCTTGCTTGCGAGCATGAACGGGTTTCTTGCATGGATGCGCTTATGGATATTCTTGACGCCCTTGCGTTTCAGTCTGTCAAATGTTGAGTGTGTCCCATGTTATTCAGATGTTCAGAATGTTCTGTAAATAGCAGAGCTGATTGTTGGCAGTTCAATAGCAGAGTGGTTACATAGGATTGTGAGATTGTAAAGAGATAATGTGACTAAACATGTGAGAATGTGACCACTGAATTATCAAAATGAATGACTAGATGTACAAATTGTGTTTCAAAGCATTAACGGTAAAATTTCAAAGTGATAGACTGTTTCTCTGAACCATACATTGTTTTTCTGAACCTTTTATTTTGCGAGGGCAATCAATGTTATTCTTTGAATGCTAGTAGCATGGATATTTGTGTGCGTTCTGAATATCTTTTTGCAAATTTGTATGAATGCCTTCTGCCTCCTGAAATTCAGAGAATTGTAAAGTTCATATAACCAGCAATAAGGTCATATACACCTACTGGATGGCAGAGAACACCAGAACATTATGTGCATCTCTGAATTTGCAACAATCAGCAATTGAAAAAGCTCCTGTGACAGGAGCCATGTCTGCAGCTAGCCAAACTCAAGCTCCGCACTGGTATAAGGTGTGCAGGACGTGGGCGAGGTGGAAACGCTGCAGCCCAGCAGCGTCCAGGACGGCGACGGCGCTCAGGCGGCTCAGCCAGGGACGGCGAAGGCGTGCCGCTCGGCATGAGAGCGGCGACGATGCGGCCCTCGGCAGGACCCGTGGGCTACGATGGGCCTTGCTTTCGTGCAGCCCATGTCACTTTTGCAGGGAATTGCAGAGCTATCGTCCGATCCGCAGCTGACGGTCCTGATGCTTCGACTGCACTCTGCTGTCATCGAGGGTGAAGTTAGAGGATCTGGTTCCCCCGCGTGCCTTTGGGTCGTCGCGCGTGTTTGACCCGTCAAAACTTCCAATGCAAGCCGTGCCGGCCCGGGGCGTTACGCAAGAGGAAATGGGACGCGCACCCGACCATTAAAGCAGCTCACAGCAACCGTCCCTGGGCGTGCGTGCACTGCCAGAGCTCCCGTCTTGTGCTAGCGAGACTGCGAGAGGTCGCCGACGCAGCAAAATCCGAGCGACTAGATGGCGGGGGCGCAGTCGCAGGCGATGCTGGAGAAGATGGAGCTGCGGCAGAGCTACCGCAACGTCTGGCACACCGACCTCACCAACGCCGTCGCCGCGGACCTCCCGTGTGCGTACCCAACATCTATCCCTGCGAACCTCTTCTCCTTTCCTTTTCTGCACCATCATCTTGGCCTTCTGGTTCTGGCTTGTGATTGAGGAACTGATGCGGGAGTCTCTCCCTTTGCTCCTGCAGGGTGCTGCCTGTCGCTGTGGTGGTGAGTGGGAGCTCGTCCTCTGATTTCTCAACTTCTGGTTGATTGCTTGCTCAGTATCTTGTAACTTAGATACACATCTTTGTTTTTTTCCCCCCTCCTGTTGGCGTCCAGCGGCCCGTGCATTTCCTACATGCTGCGCAGGCGCGCGCTCTACAATGACATGTCAAGGTACTGACACTTCTTGTTCTAATATTTTCCCCTTGCTCATCCATCGTGCAGCTAATTTGCATAATCTGCAGCGAGGCTGTGTGTCAAGGTACTGAAACTCTCTCCATGCTTGCTTCTGTTCCTGTGCATTTTCCAGGTACGTGTGCTGCGCTGGGTACATGCCGTGCAGCGGCAAGTGCGGTGAGAGCCAGTGCCCAGAAGTATGCCTTGCAACCGAGGTGACGCCTGCCTGACCTGACACGCATACCGCTATTGCTATCGCTGTTTCTGTTCCGTTTTGTCAGCCGGGTAGATACACCTGGTATGGTATGCTTCGCCAATTCGGCAATTCGGTTGCTGATCACGGCATCACGCTCCCTTCTCAGGTGTTCTGCTGCTTCGGCAACTCGGTTGCTTCCACCCGGTTCCTGCTGCAGGACGAGTTCAACATCCAGACGACGCAGTGCGACAACTGCATCATCGTGAGTACTACGCTCGCTTCGATTCGCATCCTGATGATTTGATTTGATCTTCCGAATCGATGATAATCCTGACACCGGCCGGTCAAGTGACACTCGTCTTCCTCGTCGCTGCAGGCCTTCATGTTCTTCCTGCAGCAGCTGGCCTGCATCTGCTCCCTAGTCGCCTGCATCGTCGGCAACAGCGAGCTCTCGGAGGTGGCGCACGTCATCTCCTGCATGTCCAACTTGGTCTACTGGACGTAAGCCTCTCATTCGATCCGCCCCCGTCTCTGACGACTCTAATCCATCTTCGCATCTTTAAAACTGACACACCAGAACCTTGCTAATCTTGTGCTGCTCTGTTCTTTCTGCAGGGTTTGCTCGTGCATGCAGGTAATTGCACACCCACTTTTCATGCATGTCAGCTCAGGGATTCAGGTAATCCCCTTCTTGATTACGACTCACAATCTGGCATTGCTATGCAAACTTCAGACGCAGCACAAGGTGGAGATGGACAAGAGGGACGGCACGTTGAACACCATGTCTGCGCCTCCGATGCAGCAGATGTCGCGTTGTTAAACGTACGTGCAGACTGCAGAGTGAGATTATGTGACGCTTCTATGAGCCGGCTCCGTCCTCCGTCTCAAGCCGGATATGGAGGGTAACTGCTGGAGGCTATCAACCATCTCGTACTCTGGCTAGGAGGACGCTTCTATGTCCCGTTTGTTTGGGTGATTTTTCGTGTTTAGGCCTCGTTTGAATGCATATGTATTCACGTCAATCCATATGTGTTGGAATGAAATTAAATGAAACTTACTTTCAATCTACTTCAACACACGTGGATTGGGATGAATACATGCGCATCCAAACAAGACCTTACGTGGGATGAATACATGCGCATCCAAACAAGACCTTACGTGGTTTGATGCGTATGTATTCATCTCAATTCACATGCGTTGAAATGGATTGGAGTGGAACTAAACTAAGTTCCGTTTCAATCCACTCCAACCCATGTGGATTAAAGTAGATACACATATATCTCCAAATAAAGCCTTAGTGAGTTGTGGTTTTCCATAGGGAATTTTGATCCTCGTCTATGACATTGTCATCGCCTCGGAACACTGTCGGAGCTTGATATGAAATTAGAAGGGACCAGAACAATGATGTTGGTGGCAACTTTGAATATTAATAACAAGTAGAATTACATAACGTCAGTGCTAGTGCCCCGACGCCCGCGTCTGAACTTCGTTTCCCGCGCCCTTGCACTCCGCCCCTGTGCCAGCACGCCCTCGTCGTGCCTGCGTTTCGCGCGTCCACGTGGGGCCCACGCCGCTCGCGTCGCTAGACCATACAAGGTGACCACTCGCGCCCCTCTGTCGTCATCGCCCGCTCGGCAGCACCCCAGCAGCTGCAGCTGGTGGCTAGGGCAAGTGGGTATCGTTGCAACATGTGCAACACCCCGATCTACTTTTGAAACATTCAGATGCAGTGTTTGAAACACATGTCTAAAGACAGATGAAACACTTGAAACATACGTTTGAAAAACTTGCAAAAACACATGAAAACACTTGAAAAATCATTACAATCATACGGACATCCAAATAAAAACACTCGCAACATATGTGTGAGAACATATGCAACATCCAGATAACCACACTTGCAACATGCGCCTGGATGAAACATTGAAAACGGACGCTTATAACATACGTGTACAACCATTACAACATATGCAACATCCCGATCTACTTTTGCAACATCCGTATAAAACACTTACAACATACCTCTGAAACATCTGCCTGCAACATGCGCTTTCAGCACAACATCTTCTTGCTGCTTGGGAAAATGGAGGCTCGTCGACGTGTGGAGTTAATCGGAGGCAGCGCCCTAGGGCGAGGAGCGGAGAAGATGGCGCCCACATCGAGTTCAAGGAGGCGACAGACGGATCTCGGAAAAAGGGTAGTCGACGGTCCGATGGTTCAGGGTGTGGGGAGCAACCGTGGGCGCCGCGGCAAGTGGGCGGGAAGGGCGACGCGATGCCAGGTCGGAGCAGCGAGGAGGCAGTGAGGGCGCGCGGCAGCGCTGGTGTCCGGCCTGGCTGCGGGCGACGGCGCGGCACTGCATGCAGACGGCGCGAGCTACGCGCGGGGTGCGACTGTGCGACGCGGTGGGGAAGGAACAGGGCCGCGAGGTAGGAAGACCGATTCCTTTTTTTAAGAAACTCCTAAGCATATGAAGGAGTAGTTGAGCTAGCGTAGCGGCTCACTAAGGGAGCGTTCGGGTGGACGGACATCCGCTTCCCAGCATTACCGATAAACAATATTGAAGCACTGCTTTAACTATGAAATTGCACGGGGGATGACCCCAATGAAGGTACGCCTCTGAAATAATCGACTATCCTAAAAAATAGCATATGGCCTTGCAATTCATGTAGAAATGAGACGAGCCAATGAGAGTCCGTTTACAGTTGTCCAGAATAAAATTCCTTGCTTGTTCTTGTTCATGGCAGCAGTGTTGTTGCGAATGCACCGGGCACCGCAGGTGCACACCGCCCTTCATGTTCGGCTGACCCAAAATTATTGGGATGAATTATGAAACCATCTTACTCCGACATTGTTTTTTAAAAGAACTGGGTAAAAGAGCTGTGATTATATTAAAACGAAGATAAATTCAGATTAGGTAAAACAACGGAATTACAACAAAGCAATGTGACTTCAACAGCAAAGACAACTATAAGCTAACAACTAAAGACAAGAAAAAGGCTACACCAGACGATTGGATTGGGGCATCAATAGAGCCTGCAGAACAAAGAAGCACCATTAGACACGTCACTGCGCCCGTCAGCAAAAGAAGGCACGACACAACAGCATGGGTTGACCCTTTTATCAGCACCAAGTAATAAAAGATCAAATCGTCCTCAAGACCTTATCGGCCGGCATGAACACCATATTTATTTATAATGTCTTGCAACTAAAATATTATGCGACATTCCCTCCAGTACTTTTTTGATAAAATGGAATTCTTTTTCCCTATGTGGCTTCTCAAGAAGCCCAGATTCCGAACCAAATGGCAACCAAATACACGAAAAAACATTCTCCACATTCTAATAGGACGAAACACGTTAAAACTTTCAGTCAAGGACACAACAAAACGAGTACCTCACCCGTACGCAACCCTAGCTGGCACCCGCGCCACCGGCGCCGGCGCCCTCCTCCCCCTCCTCCTCCTCCTCCTCCCCTGCCAGCCCTGACTAATCTCCTCACCCACGCGAAGGAGCACGCGCGCACGGCATGGCCGCAGCCGCCGCCTGTGTCGAGTGATTTCGCCGGCGCCGCTCCATCGCCAGGGCCGGCTGAGGCCACCGCAGCCGTCCTGCACCGCGGCGGGGCCGGATCTGAGGCCCCACGGCGACCTGCCACCTCCCACCAGCGTACGGAGGCCGGTGCAGGCGCCGGTTCCGGGGCGGGCGCCCCCCCGCCGCCGTCGGCGGTGGCGGCCCCCACCTCCTCCTTAGCCACTTCCTCCCCCTCCCCCTCGTCCTCCCCTTCCCCTCCCCTGCCTGCTGACGCAGACCCCATGGGATCTGGCGCCGGTCCTGGGGGGTGGAGGCGCGCCGCTACCCCCAGCCCTTCCCACCACCCACCTCCCACAGCCCGCCGGCCGTCGCCCCGGCACCGTCAGCCACCCAGCCGCCCTCAACCTCCTCCACAGGTACGGGGCCAGCCACCCTCTCCCTCAACGCCACCCCTTTCTTCCCCACCGGGACTCTAGGGCGCTCCAAGGCCATGTGATGGTCCAAGAAGTCAGACCTCTCCGACTATGACACCGACGCCGACATCGACGCCAAGTCTGCGCCACCATCTTGGGGGTCCTACCTCAACGCCATACGCTGGGGATCTCCGGTACAGGCAGGCCTGGAGGCAGGGACCAGTTCCCAGCCGCACACCTGTATCGTCGAGGGTTCGCCGGACTTCAATGCCGTTCAGCGGGAGCCGCAGCCACGGTTGTCGCCGTTGCCGGAGCGTGCCCCGACGCGCTCCGCCATCGCCAGGGGCACGCACGATGGAGCCGCCATCAGGTCACGGGCCGGGAGATAGGGAAATCGCCCCAACCATTGGCGGCCACGCCCACAACTCGTCCACAGGCTTCCCGTCCGAGGCCGGGACAACGACAGCGGGACCGGTCGGAATTCTTGCATTCGTGCGCAGCGTCGACCGGTTCTTCGGAGGCCAGGACCTCAGCCTGCTTCTGGCGGCCTGCATAGCTTCTCCACTCATGACGCCGATGGCTGGTGCGAGGTCCTTTCACGAGGGCCGTCTGGAGGTCGTGATGAGGCTCCACCGCCGCAACCGCCGCGTCCAGCGCCCCGTTTCCCAGCAGAGCTGCAAGAGAAATGCCTCAATTGCCTCTCCACCTCGCACAGGTTGGCGACCTGTAGGCTGCCTCAGCGCTGCCTGCGTTGCAGGGGCTTCCGCCACCGTGCGCGTGATTGCAAGCGGCCGCGGAGGCCAAGTTCGGCAAGGAACGACATACCTGGTGACTTAGGCGCGGACCGTCGATGTCCTTCCCCGTGTCGCTGTGACCAGCCATGCTCTCACACCGCTACACCAGCCTCGGGCGCAGAGGGAGGTATGCCGGGCCCGGGCGAAGCCGTGCCGGGCGCGGATGGGAGCTGCGGCGGAGGACGGCAACACCGACGTTGTCGACGCAGATGGCGGCGACGGAGGAGCCACGGTCGTTCGGCTGGGGCAGCTCCAGCGGCACCGGGCGACACATCTGTTGCTGTTGATGCCCAGGCCGGACATGGTGAGCTGACTGGCGCGACGGTGTTCGTCGAGCTCAACCCGCTGACGTTGATGCTGCACATGGACGCCACAGTTGATCGCAACATCACAGAGGACCCGATGCTGGTGGAGCTCGAGGCTTCGCTCTCTAGCAGTCGGGTCATCACGTGGCCTCCACCGGTCACCCAACCAGAGGACGAGGCCCATGCGGTGGTCACCTTTGTTTGCACGTAGACGCCGTCCCAGCATGCCGACTCGACGCGGTTGACACCACCCCCGCGCCTCACCTCGCCCCCGGTGTTGCCTCAGCAGGGGCAGTCATAAGTCACGCCAAAGCGGTTGGTGTTTGATGACCCCTCGGGCGTTGATGCGCCCACGGTGGGCGAAGAGGGCTGCTTCGGTCCGGTGCACATGGACCCTAGTACGTTGCCGGGGGACACCCACCAGACAGTTGACGACGATGCCTCCTTCAAGCGCCGCCTCAACAACTTCACCAAGGCAGTGGTGTGTACGAGGGACTCTCCGCTGATTCGTGAGCCTCCCAAACAGCCGCCTGCTAAGCCTGTGCTACCGTGGCGGAGTAGGTGGTTGGCGGCTCAGAGCCTGTCGCGAGTATCTGCTTCCAAGCGAGGTGAGGTGCTGATCATGCAGCGTTTGGCCTACATCAGGGGTCCATCAGCGCCATCGACGTCGGAGGTGGAGGCCTTTGACAAGCTCTTCGACAGCAACCTGACCGCGTCGGAGGCCGAGGCGATGGGTGCGCTCTTCCTGACCGTTGGAAAGGGTCCGTCCAGGAAGCTGCAAAGACGCAGGGCTACCTCCTAGGTCGCACCGCTGCGTCGGTTTTGGTTGTTTCCTTCTATGTAATATCGAAACAAAAGGTATTTTGCTAGGATGGTCTAGCTAAAGCTGTGTTAGGTCGACCTCATTCGACACTCTATAGAAGCACGTTGTATATCTGTTTAAGTTCTTCTACTTGATACAATGATACGCAAATCTTTTGCGTATTCGAGAAAAAAAAAAACTCAGTCAGAAGACACACTCGCAGTATCCAATCAGCCGTACCGGCAAAAAACCGATAGAATATAAGGGTACAGCCCTGTTTCTTGCCCGCACGTATGGGCGGTGCACCGTGCCAATCTCCATGTCTCGCCGGTGTGCGTGCACGTCGTTGCGGATTTGCGGGAGGTCGTCGTGAACAATGTGTTGGTCCCAATCATCATCGGATTCCTCTCTGACTGATCCACGCAAGCTATAAATACACTCGCCCCTTGCATTGTCTGCAGAGCTCAACTGCCTTAGGCAAAGAACAGTACAACACGACGAGCGAAAACAAAGCAGAGGAGTAAGCCCTTGTCACCATCGCTTTGCTATGTGCGGCCACTACGGCGAACGCGCGGTTCACGGCGATGCAGTGGACTCCGGCGCACGCCACGTTCTACGGCGACGAGACCGCAGCGGAGACCATGGGTACGTTGCTCACATCGCGGCCGGCATTGCACTGCCACGCTCGTTTCCTCTTGCCATTTTGTCATTTCTCTTACGGGCGGGGGGACGTTTTGGCAACCTGTACGCGACCGGGTACGGCACGGACACGGCGGCGCTGAGCACGACGCTGTTCAAGGACGGGCACGGGTGCGGGACGTGCTACCAGATCCGGTGCACGGGGTCCCCCTGGTGCTACAGCGGCTCGCCGGTGATCACGGTGACGGCCACCAACCTGTGCCCGCCCAACTGGGCGCAGGACTCCCACAACGGCGGGTGGTGCAACCCGCCCCGCACCCACTTCGACCTCTCCAAGCCGGCCTTCATGAAGATGGCGCAGTGGCGCGCGGGCATCGTGCCCGTCATGTACCGCCGGGTGCCCTGCGTGCGCAGGGGCGGCCTCCGCTACGCGCTCCAGGGGAACCCCTACTGGCTGCTGGCCTACGTGATGAACGTCGGCGGCGCCGGCGACGTCGTCGAGATGTGGGTCAAGACCGGCGCCGCGTGCGCGTGGATACGGATGAACCATAACTGGGGCGCCGGGTACCAGGCGTTCGCGCAGCTCGGCGGCCAGGCGCTCAGCTTCAAGGTCACCTCCTACACCACCCGGCAGACCATCGTCTCCACCAACGTCGCGCCGGCCAACTGGTGCCTCGGGCTCGCGTACCAGGCCCGCGTGAACTTCTCCTGAGAGCGAGGCCAACAGATCACGCCGTTTAGCGACTGAAGTTGTAGGGGCTGTCAACGCTCTGCTCTGTTTCTGCTCTGCTTTCGTAGTTTCATTTAAAAAATCGTAGAGTTAGGACGTGCTTTCGTAGTTTCATTTCACTCGAAGTCGAAGAGCGAGCACGTCTTGTGCTGGCCGTCACACGTTGCCCCCGTCCATGAGGAGCAGAGGGTTTGACGCGAGCATTGTTGCTGTAAATTGAGTGTTACATTCGAAAGCAAGATGAGAATTTATTGTCAAATTTGAAACCCGTCAACTGTCATGGTTGTTGATGGACATGAATGACAGGTGCACGAATTTCCAAAGCTTGTGGTCATGTACTATCTATAAGGCGACGCGTCCTGTATATTCTAATCTCTACGCCTAAAAAGATAAAGTCATCATCTATTTGGTGATACCAAATCTTTGACCCATGTTAACGCGTCCGCATCTGATATGAATCGTACTACACTCTAAGCTCACACGTCCGTGTTCTACCGGTTACGACACAAAGACCAGATCCACTTATTCGCGTCCGATATGAAGTCGTCGGAGCTCATGCGAAGTTCAAATCAAAAAATTGTAACGCCAGTGCACGGGCACAGGGAAAATAGTACTAAAAAACGTAGCAAAGATTCTGACAGGAAGCAGATATCTTTCATTCGTGCCTACCATCCCTCACTAGACAGCGGGACCCGCTCGTAAGACACGCCCCAAAACCTCCGTAAGGGCTTGTTTGGATGTGCATGTAAATTCACATGTGTTAAGTAGATTAGAGTGAAATTGAATTAAGTTCCATTTCATTTTACTATAACACACGCGGATTGAAGTGGATATACATGCGTCCTAACATGGCGTAACGCCGCACGTGCGGCGGCCGATGTCCAAAACCCAAAAACCACTCTTCCGCTCCGCTCCTCTCTTTCTTCTTCACCAACGCCCCCACCCCCAAACCCTCCTGTTATGCTCCACTCCGCTCGCACCCCCTGACCAACCAGGCTGCTGGAACCCTACCCGGCGCCCCGTGATGCCGCCGCGGCCATCCCTCCGCTCGCTGCTCCTCATGGCCGCCTCCGCCTCATCCTTCGCTGCCGCGGCCGGTGAGGACTCGGACCTCTTCGCCGCGCGCCGCCACCTCCCGTCGCCGCCGTGTCGACGGCCGCCGCTGGGGGCCACCACATCCGGCTTC
This sequence comes from Miscanthus lutarioriparius, assembly GCA_904845875.1. Classification (NCBI taxonomy): domain Eukaryota; kingdom Viridiplantae; phylum Streptophyta; class Magnoliopsida; order Poales; family Poaceae; genus Miscanthus; species Miscanthus lutarioriparius. The sequence continues at coordinate 48,505,294 of CAJGYO010000002.1, forward strand.
TCCACTCCTCGCTGGGACGTGTCCCCAGGCAGCCCGAGGTGGCCTGCTGTGTGCGCAGCGCACCGGACGCGCGGCGGTACGCCCCCGCCCCCTGTGCTCCAGGAACGGTAATGCGCTGTGCCAGCTGTGGAGCATTCGTTGCTTTGTGTCTGTCCTTTTTTTACAATTAAATAAGTAATTGCGTGTCACGGCTTTGGATTGGATTGGGAGCTAGGCCTTGTTTAGATCACCTCCAAATTTTAAGTTTTTTTATTTTCTCTTCATTACATCAATTTTTGAACGCATGTATGGAGCATTAAATATAGGTAAAAAAAATAATTAATTACACAGTTTTGTTGTAAATCACGAGATGGATCTTTTGAGCCTAGTTAGTCCATGATCGGACAAAATTTGTCAAATACAAATAAAACGTGCTACAATGTCCATGTTGCAAAAATTTACAATCTAAACATGGCCCTAAGCTCCTGGGAAAGTATAAGTATGGTAATTTTTCCATGTTTGAAGTTTTATTTAGGATCTGTCTATGGAACTTGCGTGATACGAGGCCTTTGGATACCCGAGTGATTTAACAACAGATATCACACAAATATCTAGTTGGTAGTAAATAAAGTGATTTGCAGTCAAAGGTCACCTGAATAATGAATGAGTTTTTGCTCCGGTAGACCTCCCAACATTCTGGGCCTTGACACAACTATTATAAAACATGTTGTCAGCGGTTAGGACATTTCTCTTTTTGTCTCTCTTGATCTACTCATAATTAACATAGTAGATGAAAGTAAAACATATAGACACAAGAGATAAAGAGACTATTTTTTATTCCTCTCAATATTGATAATTGCAATATAGAGCTCCCACGTATATATAGTCCTGCCAAAGTCTAAGAGTTTGGTAAGATCCCCACATACAAACGGACTAGGATTATGATTTCTCCTTCTCCTTTCCTTCTAGGATAGAGTCCGTAAGTTTTACAACACCCCCCTTGGGTGATTACCACGATATGCACATGCCTCATTAAAAACTCCATCCGAAAACCCAGTGAAAAAAACGGTTCTTGAAGAAAAAAATACATCGCATTCGTTAATTGCATTACACATGTTGTCTCATTAAAAACCTTGTGTGGGAAACCTTCGAGTAAAAACTCACATAGAAAAAAGAGTACAACATTTAACCTTCTTGATCATTTATTCTTCAGAATATTCTATTCTTTATGAATAGATATTTATCTTCATGATAAATGCATAAACTTCAACATTTTTAGCAAATATGATCTACTTGATCTTGATAATTCTAGTGGTTTAATTACCTTTAAGGTAGATTCAAATAAATTGCTCTCCCCCGTAAAGCCATCCTTTGAACATCATTGTTCAAACCACATTTTTCATAAATATTTGCTTAATAATGGTATGCAGTATCATAATACTATATCTTTCAAAATATTGGCTCGCAATTCTTCTATGTATTATAATATGAGTAAACAAGAGCAATATTCTTCGTGCATAAATGACCACTTATTAGTTGTGTAAAACAAATAAAATTTATCCTTCAGGATAATAAATCCTTTTAGAGGATTATGGGGTAAATAGTTTACAATATTCAATATCTTCTAGATAGTGTATCAAACTTATACTTAGAGTTTGAATACTTCTCTAATTCTTCCTTAGTGGATTTCCAAATTATATTCTCTATAAATCTTCAGGATTTTGATTGTACCACTAAATAATAAATTCAGTCTTGCATTTGGCATTTAGGGGATAATTCAATTGCCAAAATCACCATTATTCTCATACCTTCTAAGGTATTTAGAGGATATCAAAACTTCGTTGCTAGCTTTACAATATACACTTTCTAAGTGTTTGTATGACACATTCATGGTATTTAGGATTGCTCATTTTCTTTTTCTCGGGTCTACATTTACTTCAGGGATTAATGGTGCTTTTCAAGAATCGATTGGTAAATCCTTCATGGATTAAATCCTTAAAGGATGTTCTCATTCTTAGTGAATAACATTTCTCTTCTATGAGATATATTCTCTACTACATGAGAGATTATTATGTGATATACATAATGAGATAGTGTTATTCACTACAAAGTCATTCGATGACTGTCCTTCTAGGACATGCTCTTCTTGAGACTTTAATATTCATTCAGGAATATATTATACCTTACTTTTTAATACTTTGTATGAGATTTAATTTCCATATGTTGTGATTTATATCTTCAAGAACAATATGAATCTTCATAACCCACTTATTAACTGCATATTTCATATTCATTCATTTCATTTGCTAGAGATATAGCAAAACATTTATTTATTCTTAGTAGGAGATTCAACCTCAATTGATTTCTTCATTGACCCGATATAATCGCTACAGACGACTTTGCCATGGGCTTTGTTTTTTGGATCCGAGTTCTCATAAGAGAAATATTTGCAATTATAGAGGTCGTGTTGTCGATAACTATTATTTTCTTCTAATATTCTCACAATGTGAGATTATCCTATCTCTTTGTCATTTCCCAAACAAGAGATAATTTATTGTTTTGCGTACCCAACACTATGATGCGCACGATTAGTGTGTTGGATTTCATCTTTAGGATGATCCTCTTCATGAGGTGCTTAACCTTCTTCATGAGGTGTTCTCTTCATGAGAATGGTGGAGTTTGTTCTTATTTCATTTGACAAGTATACATTAAACTAGAATCCATAGGCGTCCCCGTATATTTTAGCTTGGTAGTATATAATATTTAGTTTACTACTAGTAAACACAACTTCTAGTTTATAACTTCAAGTTACTCCTCTCATTTTTAAAAAATATCTGGCATATGCTCCGCTTCATGCTTCACAAGAGCATTAGTCAAACTATTGTTTGATTTAGTGCGTGATATTGTTTCTGCTTCAAGGTTCGAGGAATATTTTCTTTAGATCATTTTTCTTCTGTGGAAATAATATTTGGTATTTAAAATAGGCTTTCTCTCCCCCTAATGCCAATATTAGATCTTTAATAGAATACTTCAAATGATATCCCCTATCATGGGCTTAAAATAATCAAATTCATGCATCTTCAACTACAAGCGGAGGACCATTCATATATGCTATGATGAAATTTTATGAAAAATATCCACGCACATATTTAAATATGGGGGTTATTATACATTATATGCAGTGAGCTAGAATACATAAAGTGCAATAAAGAATGTTCATCATTCCTATAAACTCTGGGGTGTTCTCCCCCTGATTTGCACTTATCATAGTTTAGAATACTATTTCATTGTCTAGCTTCTTTATTGTTTAGCCCAAATAATTAATCCAAGTACTCATACATAAAAATGGATCATATACTTCAAATATTTAAAATATGCAACATTCAAATTCATATGGAATTTCTTATAGAAATTTCTAATTGCCGTTAATACAAAATTCCCCAAATGCATTTTCTTCAAAAATCTCAAATCATCATTAAGTGTTTTATCTATTAACTCAATTTTCACTATAATTCAGTTCATTCAAGTGGGTCACTTCTCCATTTAGCCAATTTCAGATTGGCCCTTTTAGATTAACCAACTCCCCCTAATCTTAGGCTACTTGACCCCAGACCAATCTATTGCTTATGAATGCGATACAATGAAAGCAAAATATTCCTTAGTTTAACGAGAACTATATAGACATAGCATACTAGCTAGCCAATGTAATTATGAGGGAAGTGCAAAGGTAGTTACTAGCTACAAATGTATCTGCTATACTAATATTCATGCAGGAGTGGAGGTAGTTGCAGCTCCACGAGAGCACAACATAGTGATACACATTCATGTGTAATGTGGAATGTTGGTATTCAATTCAACATAATAGATAACAATAAAATACAAAGCTACAAGCTTGCTTGGAATTAGTGCAATGTAGAGAAAGTTAACTCGGCCGGAAGGGACGCGTCTAGTACTTCAAGTCCTGATACATGTATTTAAAGATAGATTTAGGAAGGCTATGCCTATTAAATATATATTACTCAAATTTTCTTATGCCTTTACCTAAAATTCCTCCTCTTTTCATGTCATAGTTACTTCAAGTAGTAATATGCTACATGCATCATCTATGAATAATCATTTCTAATGTTCCATAGAATCCAATCATACTTCTAGTATTCATTGATTCTAACATAAAATTCACATATCAAGTGCACTATTTAGTGTACAACAACATATTCGAGGTAGGACTTAAACTTCTATTTGCTGGGCTGAAGTATTAATTACTTAGTTTATGGATTATACTATTTGTTGACTAAATTGATCCTTCAAATATCAGTTAATATGCTAGTATAGTCCATGTTAGAAAACTGGGTTTCCAGCAAGTATGAAACGGTGGAGTCTCCGCCTGGGCGGAGGTCCTAGGCGAAGGCTGATAGATAGTGGTCGGTGGGTCCAAACACAATTAGGGTTTCATAAATGTATTCACCAACCTCCCTTTACATAGGGCTCAAATCTCCCTTTTATAAGACACTATTTGCTACCTTCCTACTTTACATCTTTGCCCTTTGATAGCTGGAGCACATTCTAGGAATATCCCCCTGCTAATACAAACCGCTAAGGGTAGCTTAGGTATTCTCTTAATGAACCGCCTCAGCTTCTTGGGCCGTGCTCGCGTGCTTGCAGGCGGCCCATGGCCCAGCATCGTATCTCTACGGGAACTTCTTCCTTGCCAGCGGAGGTCTTCAAGGGTTCCTCATGATCTTCGCTTGGGAAGGCTTTGCTGTAACACCCTAAAATTTGCCTTTTTTGAAAATAAGATTAAAATGAATTATTTGTGAATTTTTGTGCACATAAAATGTAGGAAAATAAAAAATTCCATTAAATTAAAATTCATCATAAGGTTTAGCAATATGTTTGTGCATACATGCCGGTGCATTTGTTTCTTTGAACTGTGTGGATTTGATTCAACTTAAACACATTCAAAATGCTTTTGAAAAATAAATTTGAAGTTGGCTTTGAAGTAAAAGAAAAGAAAATTTGAAAATAAAAGAATTTAAAAAGTTGTAAAAATTATTTTTGGGAAGACTTACTAAAATTTCTCATTTTTACTTGTGTTGAAAAAGTATATTTGAAACCCCATTTGAATTTGATTTGGTTTACATTTGAATTTGGGAAAAAGAATAAGATTTGGAAATTGGAAAATTTTCTTTCTCTTCAATCTAGCTTGAAGGCCTGCCCTGCTCCCCCTCTATCCGGCCTGCTGGCCCAAGGCCATAGCCACTCGACTTCAACCCTCTCTCACTCGCAAGGGCCTCCTATCACCGGCCCAGCGCGCTCTCCCCTTACTCCCTTGGCGCCGGCCCATCTCCCGTGTCCGCTCCGTACCGGCCCAGCCGAGCGCCGGCCCGTAGCTGTCCGCACCGTGCTTCCCGTCCCTCTCTCCTACGCTAACATGTGCGGTCGCCCTATCAGCTCCGTCCCTCTCCTTCCGCTCGTACTCGAGACAGACACCACCGCGCCGACGCCGCCCGACTCCGGTGTCGCAACGCCTCGGTGTCGTGCCTCTTAAATACCAAAGCCGAGCCAACGCCGCCCTTGCCTAACCCGATTGTGAGCCACCGCGTCGCCCAAATGCTCGCAGCCGCCTAGCCCTAAGCGCCGCCATGAGAGCCGCCGCCCGTCGAGCGCCACGCCGCCTCCATTGTTCCCCGTTCTCTTCTCTCGGTTCCGGTGAGTTCCCCATCCTCTCCTCTCTCTCCTGGACTTTCCCGTTCAAAAAACCATGCTCTGTAGGCCAAGAACGAACATCACCGGCGAGCTCTTCTAGCACCGGCCATGGCGCCGCCATCACCCACCTCGCCGCCGGCCGATCTCACCACCCGATCCAATCCGGACCGCCCAGATCTGAAGCAACGACCTCAATCGGTGGATACCCCTTCGCGTGGCTTTATTGCAAAAGAGCCCCTGTGTATTTTAATATCGAACCCGTGGTCCAAAGCGTAGTTACAGATTATGTTTTCTTCTTTGGAAAGCGTAGTTTCTTCGGTTTAGATCCAAAATACGTTTTCACTTATTTATAGATTTGCCACTGATTTTGTTTTAGCCATAACTTCTCCGTTTTAACTCCGATTTGACCTGTTCAACTTGCGTTAGGTTCGTAATTTCATAACCTACATGTTCATATTACTATTAAGTATGTTTTCAACCTTTAAAATTTGAGGTTAGATTTAATCTATTATTTTAATAAAGGAAATCTTGTTTATTTCATATATTCTGCGTTTTAGATTCGTTTTGACCCATTCAAGTTGCGTTAGATTCATAGCAACGAGATCTACGTGTTAGTAATAGTGGTTACCATGTCACTATGTCTAGAATTTCATGGTTTAAACTCTAAATTGAATAATAATTGTGCAATTGGGTTTTATAAATAAAATATGATTTGTTTTACTTTAGTATTATAATTCAAACTTAAACTTGACTTAATTTATATTATCTATAAAATATCTTATATATGTTTTTATATAATTAAAACACATGAAGCTAATAGTTTTATGAGTAGATCTTTCGGTAGTTGTATCTTTCCAACCGTAGCTCCGATTAGCGTGCTTTTCGCGTCTGTGTGTTCGTAGCAAGACGTAGATTCGTTTTACAAACTTTTCATCTTGATTTTATGTTTGGTGTACTATTCTAATTTAGAACTATTGTTTGCTTCATGTATGATTGTATGGATTTTTGTGTGATGCTTTATGATTTCGTCCAGTCGGTGAGATATACGTGGTGATCAAAAAGAAGAAGAAGAATGTTGAAGATTAAAGCTTACCGAAGGATCGGTGTTTAAGGCAAGTATAATATGAGGCTCCTTGTTACCCATTCACTTTAATGCAATCTCAATTCATATGCATATGTTAATGAACCGCTTGGAGTCTACTTACCTTGATATTGGCTATCCTGTCCTTGATTTACCTATAGGTTTTGCATGTGGGTAGTATGCTCAGTTTGCTCCAACCAATATTGACTAAAGAATACAATTAAAGATATATGCAACATGGTATTAAAAGATGCTTTTTAACAACATGGAACCAATGGGGCTAGAGCATTGGGCCTTTTCTTAGGGTGCTCTAGTTTCTCTCCATAAGGACTTATCTTTAAGTGACAACCCAGGACTTACAGTACAAGCATGAGGACTACATGGCTCTGGTCTTAGTCTAGTATCTTGCTCTTTCTACTTTGTAGCAGTTTACTGAAAGGGCAAGAGGGGCATACCAGGCTGGGTATGGGCCTCATACCCAGGGTGTGTGCTATGCTGCGTGTATCAGTGCCACTTTTGGAGATGACTCCATGACACTTGGGAGATGGAATCCTTAGCGACTGCTCCTTATTAGAACGACTAGGGAAAAGCTTTGTAGTGTACCCTGTCTACTCACCTTAAAAGTGTTTTGTGAGTTATAAACCTGGGCATATGGGTAACATGACTCGTGGTGAAAGTGTACAACCTCTGCAGAGTGTAAAACTGATATATTAGCCGTGCTCACGGTCACGAGCGGCCTAGACCCTTACTAAATAGTTGGTTACTCGGATGGTTTGGGTTATGATTAAAATTGCTGATATCTCTAATTATTCATATTTGGGAGCCTAAGCATAACTTAGCAACTTATGATTAATAATAAAATATGACCAACTAAAAGTGCTTACCGCAGTTCAGCCGTGTCAAGCCTTTTGAGCCGGCATCCCCTCATGTTATGCTTGCTAAGCGCTAGTAGATTACGCTTGTTTTATTTCAATATTTTGGCAGAATCCTAGATGGGTACCAGATGGAGGTTCTTCAGTGGAGTCTTCCAAGAGGAATTAGGCTTGTGATCAACCAGTTAGTTGTCCCTGTGTAATTGGAGTCTTCACCCGAAGATCGGAGATGTCTTTCCGCTGTTTGTTATCTAATGTTATATTTTTTATACTAAGTACGTTATATATTGAGCATTGTCTATTGATATTACCCTTATTTGTAGCTATAAATGAGATTTGTCTTCCTGGGCTCACATATGGTGTGTATCTGGTTTTGTTCTTAAAACCGGGTGTTACAAAGTGGTATCAGAGCAATGCTGACTGTAGGACGCAAGCCTAGTTAGAAATTGGCCGTCTTAAGGTTTTGAAATTGCTATAAAATCCTTGTTCTATAAATCTTGATATTTTCTTCTCTACTATATATCTATCCTTGATATTTATCTCCTCATTGATGCTTGTTTTAAGCCTTTGTTCTCATCTTCATCCCTTGATTTGATATGCTTTTAGAACTGTTCCTCACCACCTTCTTGCGTAATCTAAAGATAAGTCTTAGGATTGTTATCCCTAGCATAATGAGGACGATAGTATCGCAAGTTGAGTCAATGATTGAATTGTGCACCTTTATTGTTTTGTTGAACTATTATTATGCTTATGATTGTTTTGCATCTTTGTAATGACTGCAATAATCTTGTTGGGTGTTCTCATAATTTCATTTAGCTTATTGGCCTAAGGTATAAGGATTAAGAAAATAAATAGTCGGGTTTTGGTTATCTCCTGTTTCCTCTATTCTGTCTTTTTAGAGCAGCCTACACTCTTTGGCTTATATTTCTATTCTTGGACAACCAAAAATTATGAGAAAATTCTGGACAATAGTAGACTTTAATATCTTTCTCTGAGCGCAAGAAGCAGCCTGATAGCAATTTTGGTTATGGAGATACGAAAATCACAAGGCGATGCGTCTGTGCTGTTTGGAACCTAGAACAGTTTCTGTTGTGCACTATTTTCGACCAAGTTAACTACATAATTTGGAAAAGTATTCTATAAGGAAGTTGTCAAGAATTTGGTAAGCTCTCCAATGGTATAATCTACAATTTCATTGGGTTAACAGAATGGGAGTTATAACTATTTTACTGCGCTGCTGTTTTTCATCTCGCGAGGAATTTCGGGTTTCTTGTTCTTGCCGATACACAAGAGTATCGTTGGGATATCAGAATATCTTAATACTAGTTAGCTCATCTAAAATAAGGAGATGCAAGCTATACTTTGGTGTCCCCTAGTCTATCTTTTCTTAAGGGGGGTAGCCAAGTTGAATTTGCAAGATGAAGTGTCCTACGTTCTAGTTTGCGCAGCGAAAGCGTGGTGGTACCCAAAGATGTGTGAGAAGGAAAAGTAGTACCTTGTTCATTAAGTCAACTAAGGAAGCGTGAGTTAAACTATCTAACATGAATTTGGAGTTATCCATTATGGAGCATGAAAGTAATATCTTCTTAGAAGTAAAAGTGACATATAGGAGGGTCAAAAGAATCTACGGGACATCTTCACTAAGTTGGTCTTGAGCTTGTGATATCCTCGTTGGAATGAGATTGATTATGACTTGGAAAAGTGCTAACACTTGGAGAAGCAAAAGTCACAGCCAATGCTCTTAGCAATGGAGAATTGTGCTAAGAAGGTTCGGATGACACCAAGGATCAAGACTTGTATTCCAAGTTCGAGCTACTTAACCGGAATCATTAATGTTTTGAAGATTGGTGGAAGAATTTCCTTCTGACCAATAGAGTAAGGAATTTTCATTGGAAGGTGGATATTTTAAGAAAAAGAATTGATATTATGGACTAAAAAAAGAAAGGTGGCCTAACGATTGGAGTTACCTGAGTATTGTTTGGAGTATCTGTCAAAATCTTGGAATCATTTTGGTAAATTATTTGGAGTAAGGATAACCGGTATACAAAGTAAGGTGGGATCCTTATCAAGACGATGGAACTACATGATGAAGTAAAGAAGAATCCAGAGATAGAGTATCCCTATCTCCTAGTCGATGTCTTCCGAATCTCAGGGACGAGATTCATCTTAAGGGGGGTAGAATTGTAACACCCTAAAATTTGGCCCTTTTGAAAATAGGATTAAAATGAATTATTTGTGAATTTTTGTGCACATAAAATGTAGGAAAATAAAAATTTTCATTAAATTAAAATTTATCATAAGGTTTAGCAATATGTTTGTGCATACACGCCGGTGCATTTGTTTCTTTGAACTGTGTGGATTTGATTCAAATTGAACGCATTCAAAATGCTTTTGAAAAATAAATTTGAAGTTGGCTTTGAAGTAAAAGAAAAAAAATTCAAAATAAAATAATTTAAAAAGTTGTAAAAATTATTTTTGGGAAGACTTACTAAAATTCCTCATTTTTACTTGTGTTGAAAAAGTATATTTGAAACCCCATTTGGATTTGATTTGGGTTACATTTGAATTTGGGAAAAAGAACAAGATTTGGAAATTAGAAAATTTTCTTTCTCTTCAGTCTAGCCCGAAGGCCTGCCCTACTCCCCCTCTATCCAGCCTGCTGGCCCAAGGCCATAGCCGCTCGCCTTCAACCCTCTCTCACCCGCATGGGCCTCCTGTCGCTGGCTTTGCCCAAGGCTTCTCCCCTACTCCTTGGCGCGGCCCATGTGTCGCAAGGTCTCTCAGAAGCAATTTCCAATGAAAGGCGTCGGCGGCCCATAGCTGTCAATGGCGCCAGCATCCATCCCCCTCTCTCCTGCACCAACATGTGGGGTTGCCCTATTAGCTCCGTCCCTCTCCTTCCGCTCGTACCCGAGACGGACACCACCGCGCCGACGCCGCCTGACTCCTGTGTCGCAACGCCTCGGTGTCGTGCCGCCCACCTCCTCCTACCTCTTAAATACTGAAGCCGAGCCCACGCCGCCCTCGCCTAACCCAATTGTGAGCCAATGTGTCGCCCGAGTGCTCACAGCCGCCTAGCCCTAAGCGCCGCCGCGAGAGCCGCCGCCCGTCGAGCGCCGCGCCGCCTCCGTTGTTCCCCGTTCTCTTCTCTCGGTTCCAGTGAGTTCCCCATCATCTCCCCTCTCTCCTAGACTTTCCCATTCGAAAAACCATGCTCTATAGGCCAAGAACGAACGTCACCGGCGAGCTCTCCTGGATCCGGCCATGGCGCCGCCGTCACCCACCTCGCCGCTGGTCGATCTCACCGCCAGATCTGATCCGACGGCCTTAATCGGTGGATACCCCTTCGCGTGGCTTTATTGCAAAAGACCCCCTGCGTATTTTAATATCGAACCCATGGTCCAAAGCGTAGTTACAGATTACGTTTTCTTCTTTGGAAAGCGTAGTTTCTTCGGTTTAGATCCAAAATACGTTTTCACTTATTTACAGATTTGCCACTGATTTTGTTTTAGCCATAACTTCTCCGTTTTAACTCCGATTTGACCCATTCAACTTGCGTTAGGTTTGTAATTTCATAACCTACATGTTCATGTTACTATTAAGTATGTTTTCAACTTTTAAAATTTGAGGTTAGATTTAATCTATTATTTTAATAAAGGAAATATTGTTTATTTCATATATTCTGCGTTTTAGATCCGTTTTGACCCATTCAAGTTGCGTTAGATTCATAGCAACGAGATCTACGTGTTAGTAACAGTGGTTACCATGTCACTATTTCTAGAATTTCGTGGTTTAAACTCTAAATTGAATAATAATTATGCAATCGGGTTTTATAAATAAAATATGATTCGTTTTACTTTAGTATTATAATTCAAACTTAAACTTGACTTAATTTATATTATCTATAAAATATCTTATATATGTTTTTATATAATTAAAACACATGAAGCTAATAGTTTTATGAGTAGATCTTTCGGTAGTTGTATCTTTCCAACCGTAGCTCCGATTAGCGTGCTTTTCGCGTCTGCGTGTTCGTAGCAAGACATAGATTCGTTTTATAAACTTTTCATCTTGATTTTATGTTTGGTGTACTATTCTAATTTAGAACTATTGTTTGCTTCGTGTATGATTGTATGGATTCTTGTGTGGTGCTTTATGATTTCATCCAGTCGGTGAGATATACGTGGTGATAATAAAGAAGAAGAAGAACGTTGAAGATTAAAGCTTACCGAAGGATCGATGTTTAAGGCAAGTATAATATGAGGCTCCTTGTTACCTATTCACTTTAATGCAATCTTAATTCATATGCATATGTTAATAAACCGCTTGGAGTTTACTTACCTTGATATTGACTATCCTGTCCTTGATTTATCTATGGGTTTTGCATGTGGGCAGTATGCTTAGTTTGCTCCAACCAATATTGACTAAAGAATACAATTAAAGATATATGCAACATGGTATTAAAAGATGTTTTTAGCAACATGGAACCAAGGGGGCTAGAGCATTGGGCCTTTTCTTACGGTGCTCTAGTTTCTCTCCATAAGGACTTATCCTTAAGTGACAACCCAAGACTTACAGTACAACCATGAGGACTACATGGCTCTGGTCTTAGTCTAGTACCTTGCTCTTTCTAGTTTGTAGCAGTTTACCAAAAGGGCAAGAGGGGCATACCGGGCTAGGTATGGGCCTCATCCCCAGGGTGTGTACTATGTTGCATGTATCAGTGCCACTTTTGGAGATGACTCCATAACACTTGGGAGATGGAATCCTTAGCGACTGCTCCTTATTAGAATGACTGGGGAAAAGCTTCATAGTGTACCCTGCCTGCTCACCTTAGAAGTGTTTTGGGAGTTATAAACCCGGGCATATGGGTAACACGACTCGTGGTGAAAGTGTACAACCTCTGCAGAGTGTAAAACTGATATATCAGCCGTGCTCATGGTCACGAGCGGCCTGGACCCTTACTGAATAGTTGGTTACTTGGATGGTCTGGGTTATGATTAAAATTGCTGATATCTCTAATTATTCATTTTTGGGAGCCGAAGCATAACTTAGCAACTTATGATTAATAATAAAATATGACCAACTAAAAGTGTTTACCGCAGTTCAGCCATGTTAAGCCTTCTGAGCCGGCATCCCCTCATGTTATGTTTGCTAAGCGATAGTAGCTTACGCTTGTTTTATTTCAATATTTTGGCAAAATCCCGGATGGGTACCAGATGGAGGTTCTTCAGTGGAGTCTTCCAAGAGGAATTAGGCTTGTGATCAACCAGTTAGTTGTCCCTATAGAATTGGAGTCTTCACCCGAAGATCGGAGATGTCTTTCCACTATTTGCTATCTAATGTTATATTCTTTATACTAAGTACGTTATATATTGAGCATTGTCAATTGATATTACCCTTATTTGTAGCTATATATGAGATTTGACTTCCTGGGCTCACATATGGTGTGTATCTAGTTTTGTTCTTAAAATCGGGTGTTACATTTGCCTGGGCCTCCGTCTCACCGCTTTGTCTGTCGCCTTCGTCGACACCGTTGCTACGTTCCATTAGCCTTTGCTGCGTTCCATTAGCCTTCGCTGGGCGGGGCCATAGGGGCAAAGGCCTTTGGTCAACTTCCCTGCACATCATTCCTGCAACTGGTTAATGTTAGTTCCTATTGTTGTAGTGCGCTCTAGTCTCCACGGCTCATATCCATGTCCCGATAGCTTGCCTTAACGCCCCTACATTCTGGCCTCTACCTCGCCGTTGGCAGGTTCCGAAGGCTCCTTCTAACCCACCTGCACGTCATCACACACGCAGACGGTTGGCATTATGTACAAGCCTCCACTACTCATATCTCTTTGTCCCAATAGTTCCCCCCTTGAGGGCATGGTCTGATACGAGCAGGACATGACCCTCAATTTTTACCATTGATATTGAGTTGCGGAGGCTTCCCCCTAGGTCACCCAGATCAGACCGTTGTGGCTATGACGTGTCTCTTTCTTACTAGTTGCGATGGCTCAGGAACTGACGCGTTGCTAGACGATTGTGAATGTTGGCACAGAAGTTGAAATGTCCGCCCGTGGCCTATATAAGGGGCTGGTAGGTGAAGGCTTCCCTACCTATGTTCGAGCCATCACTTTTATAGCTAGCGCTTTCTTGTTATTCCTTCCTTGCTTCTGGCCTTCGCTTGCTCTTTGGTAGCCTCCACCTTCTTTTGTCCTTCTTAACTCTCAGAAATGGCTTCGCCTATTAGTCCTCCCCCACGTCGGGCTACCTTCTTCGACCCCTACTCCTAGCTTCTTGGAGTCAGGTCTTTTGGGTGGTCTGCGCATTTTGAGGAGTGTATGGTTGCTATTGCGGCGGCTATTGATTTGGAGGAGGATCTTGCTAGCGTCGAGGCTTCCGTTGCTGATCTAATTACTGTCAAAGAAGCAGAAGATATGGCTGGTGCTAGCAGGACATGGGACTTTGGGCCTTCGCTCATGACAAAGGATATGATAGAGGCCTTGGAACAAGAAGGTAGTTTTGGCATTGGGAAGGCGAAGCCTCCGCTGGGTGAGATAGTGCCTAAGCCACAGGCTGCTGATGCCGTCATGTTTTGTGACTTTTTTTGCCTGTGGTCTTCGCTTCCCTTCTGCGCGGTTTCTTCACCACATCTTGGAGGCTTTTGAGGTACAGCTGCATCACCTCACTCCAAATGGTATCCTTACTTTGAGCAAGTTTTGTTGGGCCTATCTGTCTTATGGTGCAAAACCGCACATTAGCACATTCTGTGAATGTTATGAGCTTCAACGATAGCCCAAGAAGGTCGGTGAAGACCAGCTTGTTGCCCAGTATGGCAGATGTGCTTTCATGCCTAAGAGGCAACAGAAAGGTGAGCGATTGGAGATTTCTTTTGCCTAGAAGAATAATTGGAATAAGGACTAGATGTAGTATTGGTTCTATATCAGGACCGGCGGCATGACCTCCACAGATAGCGAAGGGAAAAAGCATACTCGTTATCCACTGGCTTTGGTTATGACTCCGATGAAGCCTTCATCCCAAGAGACTCCTTGACCGGAGGTCATCGAGGGGCGCGAAGCTTGTGACAGGGCCTTCGCCTTGGCCTGTCGTTATTCCAGAGGCTGTGATCTGGTGGAGGAGATGGTGGCATCGAAGTGTTGGCTGCTGGGATGGAACAGGCCGGTGATGAGGATTGAAATGGTCAACTTGCCCCTTTTTGGTGATAGGGTTGGAGTCCTGTTTCCTTGTTTTGATGTGAGGCGGGCGGAGAACATGACTGCTGATGATTTTGTTGCGGCTGTTGAGAAGGTAGTCTTTGCTTCTCCTTTTGGTTATTTGGCTTCTCCTTTATTTTAGTTTTTTTTCCCAATGCTTTGCTTGTGTTGCAGGGGCTTCCGACAACACAATAAGTGGGTGGGCGGAGTGCCTTGAGGCTATTTACAATGATATTGGAGGTTGCTTTTGTAATCCACATTTCTTCGCTTTTGATATTACTTTTCATAAATTTTCCTTGTCGCTAGGTCATCTTCGTCATCATTCGAAACATGTTGATTATTTCAAGCTGCTGTAGTACAATTTGGAGCAGCAGTGCGTGGTATGTACTATCTTTGTTGTTTCTTTCTTTTTGCTTCTTTCTTGTATGTTTGTAACTTTGTTGAGTTTTGTCTTTGTAGAGCCACCATCTTGCGGAGGCCCTTGAGGAACGCGGCACATAATCTATTGTGGATCTGTAACACCCTAAAATTTGCTTCTTTTGAAATAGAGCTATAATGATTTAATTTTGTATTTGTGTGCTCATGAAAACATAGGAAAATAAAAATTTTCATTAAACTAAAATTCATCATAAGGCTTAGCAACATTTTTTTGCATACATGCTGGGCTGGTGCATATTCTTTATTGTGATGTGTGGTTTTGACCAAAATTCAAAGTGATTCAAATTACTTTTGAAAATGGTTTTGGAGTAGACTCTGAAAGAAAGGAAAAGGAAAAAATGGACATCTGTCTCTTCTCTCGTTTTGGCTCGAAGGCCCACTCTCTCTCTCCTTCCCTCAGCTTGGTAGAAAGCAAGGCCTGGCCCACTCCCTGAGGCCCAGCCCCTTCACTCCCTCCCTTCTGGCCTAGCCTAGAGTAGCCCAGCTCGGCCTCACCTCTCCCTCTCTCTCGCTGACCACCGAGCCCCACCAGTTAGCGCCCTTCTCCTTCCTCCCGTTCATGACCAACACGGACTCTGCTCTGACTCGGGTTGCTCGATTTATGTGATTGGTTATGCACCCCATGCTTGCACCCTATAAAAGGGATTCCCTGTTGCCATGCCTCCATACTAAAACCCTAGAGCAGCCGCCTCGCTCGCCTAGCTACACCGTCGCACGCTCAGGATGTCGCCGAAGTGCAGAGCTCGCCCACCACCTCCATTGGGGCCGACCACTTCTTCGCTATCGTCCAAAGTCATCTTCCGCTCTACATCTTGAGGTTTCAAAGCCCTAGATGCCACTATTGCCCTCTCTCTCACCCTCTCTGTCTCACACGTCGCTGTCGAATGTTCGTTGGAACCCTGAGCCACCCCGTCGAACACCAGGATGAACCCCGCTTGCTCCAAGCCGACGCTAATACCCTAGGTGAGCTCTCCATCGCCTCCTCTACGTCCCAGTCTTTTCCATAGAGCAAACCATGGTCTCTAGACCCTTCCTCAAGTTGCTTCGACGAAGTGCTCGCCGCTGGCCATGGCACCACCGTGCCGGTCTCCTATTCCGGCCAGGAACTCCTCCCCAACCCTCTCGTCCGTTCGTTCTCAGATCAGCGAACCAGATCACATACCCCTTCACCGTGCACTTTTGCTTAAGAGACCCTGCGTTACTCCTTATTAGAACCCGCAGTCCACTCCAGATTCAAAATTCTGATTTTTGATTTATTTTAATTCGAAATAAAATCCAGTTATTTATAGTTTTGCCACTGATTTGTTTGAAGCATGCCTTCTCCGTTTTAACTCCGTTTTGACCCGTTCAAGTTGCGTTAGATTCATAACGATGTAATCTATGCGTTAGTAACATTGTTTGCCATGTAACTAGCTCTAGAATTTCATGCTTTAAATCATATCTTGATTAATGATTATGCAACTTGATTCATAGATAAAATATAATTGATTTTTCTTTTGGTTTTCTAATTCAAATATAATTTGACTTAATCCAATTTAGATATTTCAAATATCTTATACATGTTTTATATATAATTAAAATAAATTAAGCCTATAGTTTTCTTTTTCTCCTATAAATGTAAATCTGACAGTAGGCGTTTCTTTTGCATCGTAGCTCTGATTAGCGTGCTTTTCGCGTCTGTGTGCTCGTAGCAATGCGTAGATTAGTTTTCAAACCTTTTTCATTGATTGGTGTACTGCTCTAATCTATAGTATTTGTTTGCTATGCATGTTTGTGCTTGGATGCTTGTGTGGTGTTCTATGATCATGTCCCGTCGATGAGCTTTGCGTTGATGATCAAGAAGCAGTTCTTCGAAGGTTTGGTCTAGAAGAAGGATCTAAGTTTTAAGGCAAGGATAGCATGGGATCATCCTTGTTGTCCTATTCACTATTAATTTCATTTAATTCATACTGCATATGTCTACCTTGATTACCACTAAGGATTTCCTAGCTTTGTACTCGTACCTTGGCACCTATGGGATTATTGCATTGGGTAGTGATGCTAGTGCTCTATTAAAGACCATGATCTTGTAACTTGATTAATGGATTATGCAATAAACGTAAAATATGCTTTTTAGCAACATAAAACCAAGAGGGCTAGAGTATAGTTTTTGTGATGCTCTAGATTCCTCTTGTTAAGGACTTATCTGTAAGCGATCATCCGGGACTTACAGTACAACCATGAGTGCTACATGGCTCTAGCTTTAGTTAAGTATGAGGACCTTTTCTAGCTTGTGGTAGCTTACCGAAAGGCGCAAGAGGGGCTCCGATTGGTTTGATCCCGTGGCTTGCCAAGGGAGTGCACTTTGGTTTCTATGTCTTTTTGTTAGTCACACCTTGGGAGAGGGATCTTACTAGTTGATGGGGAATCCTTAGTGGGCTACACTTGTTAGACAAACCTTTGAAAGACTTCATAGTGAACCCTGCCGACCTTCCTAGGAAGTGGGTCAAGAGATTAGCTACCTCGGGTGAAACTATAAATCACAGCTCATGGTGAAAGTGTACAACCTTTACAGAGTGTAAAACTGGTATATCAGCTGTGCTCACGGTCACGAGCGGCCTTGGACCCTTATGGAATAGATAATCACTAATGGTTAATTGTTTATGCTACTCATTATTCTTGTTTACGTGATCATGTGCTTATATGGGCTTGTGATAAACTTATTGCTACCCAATTGCTTAAAACTATGACTTATTAAAGGCTAATCGCAGTTAAACCAGTGTATACCTTTTGAGCCTCATGAACCCCATGTTATATTGTTGAGTACAACATGTACTTACGCTTGCTTTAGTTTTTAATTCTTTTGAAAAATCCCAGATGGGTACCAGATTTCTAGAGTCTAGAGGAGTTAGGCTTGTGATCAACCAGTCAGTTGTCCCTATGGATTTGGAGCTTTCGCCTAAAGAATGGAGTGTCTTTCTGCTGTCTACTATCTAATGTTGTATTCTTTGTATTAAGTACGCTACATATATTAAGCATTGTCTATTGATATTACCTCTATTTATTGCCATATGTGTGATTTGACTTCCTGGGCTCACATATGGTGTGTATCTGGTTTTGTTCTTAAAACCAGGTGCTACAGGATCGTGACTTGGCTATTGAAGCCTTGAAGGAGCTAGAAATGGTTGAGGCCGAGAAGGCCCGACTCGCGGATGAGGTCATGGGCCTTCGCACGGCTAGGTCTGATGTTGAAGGCTTGAAAGAAAAGGTGGAATCTTTGAGCAAGGCTTTGGAGGACACGAAGGATGCTGAGCAGCTAGCTGCTGAGCAGCTAGCTACCAAGCATGTTTTGAAGGCTGTTGAGACCGTCGAGAACCTTTGCAAGGAGGTGGCCACGAAGAGGGAGTCTAACACGGCCTTGGGCGCTCATGTGAATCTGTTTACCAAACGCTTGGAGGATGCCGGTGCTGTTGGTATCGTGGTAGCTAAGCTTTATTCTGAGGCACTTGGTCAGTTTGGGGGTGTTAACTCTTCATTGCCTGCTGACCCTTCGCCATACAACATCTTTTCTTGGATGAAGTTCAACTTTGCCAAGCTTCCAGATTTTGTTGGCGGGGTGGTTGATTTTGGAGCACTTTCTGCCGCCACGAACTTTTCCAAGATGCTAATTCAGTCAGGTTGTTCGCACACTGGGAGCTTTAAGGAGAATAAGGATATTGGGAGCCCATCTGAGCTTAGGAAGACTTTGCATGGTGTTGCTAGGTCAGCGCAGAATTTCATAAAGTCTTTCTGGGTGAAGTTTGGTCGGGCGGACTCTCGGTCGATGGCGGAGGCCCGGCGAGCTACGGTTGGCTCTCTCTCTCTCTCTCTTTTCTTTTTAGATAAATCTGGTCTACGATTTTTTGTTATCTCTTTTGTACCTTGTTTTATGCTAATGGCTTCTACCTTGTGCTTAGGAGCTGCAAAAGGCGGAGGCTGCTCGTGCTGCTGCAGAGGCATGAACTTTTGATGCTGGGGAGGCGGTGGCCCAGAAGGTTCCAAGTGGTAGTGCCGAGACCCAGAAGCTGGAGAAGGCTAGCTCTACTCCTGCTGATCCTGAGGTGTAGTGTTTAGGCTTCTAGTTGTTAGTCTTAGTTGCGACCGGAGGCGATAGGTTGCAAGAGCTCATCCTCTATGTATATTGTGGTTTTTGTTGTTTAGTTGTTGCCTTTGCCATCTTTGTTTTAATTGTACATTTGTCCTGTGCAGGTTTCCTCCTTTGGGCCTGTGTAGGACGTGCTTCTTATGACTATGTACCAAGACAGTGTTTATGTTAGCGGTGAACTATGGGAGTATTGGTGTGAGACTTTTCCTAGGCCTCATGTTTGTGAGATGTTCGCCTTCAAAACGTACGACATTGATGATGAACACACGTAATTTGTTAGGTCTCTTGCCTGGCGAGGGCCTCACCCGCCTGTTAAGTTTCTTGCGTTTTAAGTTACGCTATTTGACTGGCCTTCGCGCCTTTGTAATTTATGACAGTAAGGCTTAACGCCTTAGGCGTTTTTTCCTTGGTTTGCTGCCTTCGAGCTTTTGTATAGTTTTGGTGTTCTCTTTGAGGATTGCACATGTAATGCACTTGTAATCTACTTGTTTTCTTCTGAATGAAGTTTGTACCCTAGATGGAGACTTGTTTGGTTGTAGGATCTTGTTCAAATTACAATTTAGGCCAAAGAGTTCTAGCTGATGGCGCTTATTTTCTTGCTCTTACCTCCACTTCTTTCTTCTCTAGTTGTCATTGGGGATGAGCTTGCACATCTATGCGGAGGAGTTGAGGTGGTAGCCTTTGGCCTTGTGTCCTGTGCGGAGGCTCCATCACTTGTTTCTTTTGGTGTAGCTCTGCTTTTTGGTCTCTAGTTGTTGCTAGGGAGGTTCTAGCATGTCATCACGAAAGAGCTAAGGTGCTCATATTTGATCTTGTAGTTGTTGCGAAGGCTTTGTCCCAATTTGAGCATTCATCGGAGGTGCTAGTCTTCGCCCTTGGAGCTTCTCTAGAGTCCATAGTGTAATTTGAGCAAGCAACGGAGGCTATTGAACTCATGCTTGAACATTGTCTTTGCTTGCGCCTGGATAAGTGTTTTGTTGCCTTCGGCCGTGCTAGAGCAGCTGCGCTCCTGTCGAACATGGTTGATACCGAGCCGTACCAGTTGGTATCTTTGGTTGCGGGGGGATGTTACGAGTCTTCGTGTGATACCCTTCTGCAACCTCTAATACTGGCTGGTTCTTGACAAGGTGCAGCTACACAACACCCACTGGAGGCTATACATCACCCAGTGGTAGACGCGTACAACCTCTCCGTGGTCTTCACGGGGCAGTGCAAGCTGCTATGATTACGAGTCTTCGCACGGTATCCTGTGACCCTCTTATTTTTAAGGATACTCCTGCCTCCATTGTTTTCTTGTCTTGCTCTATAGTCTGTTAGGTTTGCTTTGCCTTGGCCTTCCCCCTAGCGCTCTCTAGAGCTAGAGGTATAGTGATGCACTGACTGGGGCTGGTGCTGGGGGGGACATCCCGTTTTATAGTCTTCTACTTGTATGCTTAATAAATTTTGGTAGTTGGTCGAGGTTTATTGTTTTGATATGTTTTGATGTCGTAATGAGTTTGGAAGATTGGTTTATACTTGATGTATCTTTGGTTCTTAAATGTTGTTGTACTTTAGTCTTTAATTTATGACTGTCACCTGGTGCCTAATAAAAACAGGTCTTTGCCACGTCTTTTTCTGCCCGATGCCTACAGCGAAGGTGGGTCTTTGTCGAGTTTGTGGCCTTTTGGCCATTTTTGATAATTCCTTGATGCCTAATTGTGGACATGGTTTGTCAAGGTTGCATGTTGTTCTAGCCATGAAGGTCATTCCATGCTTTGTAGCCTTCAGCTATGGGCAATGGAAGGTCCTCTTTGTCATGATATTGTTTGTCGAATGTTGTGGCTCCGTTGCTAGTCACTTTCAACCTTCGCTTTTCCCAGTGCTTCTAGGAGAATTCCACTTTATATTTTAGAGGGTTTTACATGGGTCCTGCCTCGTTAAAAACCTCAACTCTGCTAGGAGTCCCCCTTTTATGAGGAAAAGAGTACATGCCCTTTTGCATGAAATGTAAAAAGAGGAAATGGAAGGTACACTAAAATGACCTGAGGTGACCTTCGCTTATAGTTCCGCGAGGGCCCTCCTCTTACAGCTATATGTAAAACCTATGCAAATTATCAATGTTCTAGGTGTGGATAGTTGTCCTTCCTTTGCTATCTATTAGGTAAAATGACCCTAGCCTTTCGGCGTCCTTCGCCGTGTATGGACCTTCCCACTTTGGTTGGAGTTTTCCTGCATTCGCTGCATTTGGCTTCCTTCTTAGGACTAGGTCTTCGTGTTGTATGTGTTTTCTGACTACACGGCTATCTCTCCACTTCTTGGTCTGCTCTTGGTATTTGGTGATGTTTTGTACTACTTCCAGTCTTGTGCCATTGATTGTTTCTTTAGAATATTCTTCATCTACTGCCAAAGCTTGCTTCATCACCCGGAGGCTCTGATACCTAACCTCCTTGGGTAGCATTGCTTCCTCTCCATACAGTAGTTTGAACGGTGTGAAACCCATTGCCCTAGATGCTGTGGTGTTATGAGACCACACCACTATCGGTGCGGGACCCACAGGATACCCCGTAGGGAGGAGAGAAGATCTAGTCTAACTAGGATTCTCCCCATATAATCTTAGTAGTAGTATTATCCTATAATCCTACTAAGAACTCTCATTGTAAACCGACTAGGATTCTGACCTCCTGACTATATAAAGGAGGGCAGGGTTCCTAGAGACAGGAGAGGACGATTTTCTACAACACAATCAATACAATGCAAGGGTTAACGCCAGCTGGATGTAGGGCTATTACTTGATCAACGATCGAGGGCCCGAACCAGGATAAATCGACCGTCTCTTGCATTCACCGTCGAGTTTCGCATATGCTGAAGCCCGAACAATACTGTCCCGGGGACCCCCGTGGCAGGCTATCGGTGGTAAAACATCGACAGTTGGCGCACCAAGTAGGGGCTTTCGGCGAATTTGCATCCGAGAGCTCGATGGACCTCAACAACATGATCTTCTCGACGGGATCAACTTTCATCTTCGGCTCATGGATCTGCCAGGCAGATGACAATGGCAAGCTCCAAAGCCGTCTCCTTGAAGATTCGAAACACCATGAAGACTATTCTATTCCAACGACTATGACAGACCAAATCTCAGGAAGATTCATGCAACTCATGGTGTCCGATTCAACTCAGGTTTTGCGGCTTTGCGCATCCGACTCGAATTCAAGCTCCGTTTCCGAGACAGAGTCTTATCCAAGTTCTTTCGAAAAACCGAGTTCTTTTCCGATGGGACTCCAGAACGTGGCCTCGGCATATCAAGAAAACAACTCAAAGAACACTCAGAATCTTTTCAAGAAGCCAGGTCTTTTTTTGTTCGGACTCCACAACATGGCAAAGGCTTATCAGGCATGGCTCAAAGGATCCCTCGATCCGGTGTTTAGAATGCCACTAAAAGGAGCTCAGGAAGGTCTCGTACTGACTATAACATCTCAAGATTGCATCGTCCACTGGCCGGGCTCTGTTCCTGAGGATAGTAGTACCCGACTGGACGACACGACGACGATAGCTATTCTACCTTACCAAGAAGGAGACTTGATCTGCGACCTTGAGGCCTCTACTAAAGTTATCAGCAACTCCGAAGTATGGAAACTAACGCCAATAACAGAACAGTTCACGCACGGGAAGTACTCATGGTTCGCCGTCCTCGGTCACCATTGGTCCCCCTAGAAGCGCCCGATGTCAGGTCATCAGATGAATCAGAATCCAACATATCACCCTTTGCCCAGGGCTACGATGGTGAAACTAAGAATCAGAAACAAGCTAGAGAAAGAAAAAACAAGTTGAAGCAAGGACGCCAACACCGTGCTAGGCAGCGTAGGGAAGCCTGGATCAGATATGAGTCAGAGTTGGCCGAATACGATAGAAGAAAATCACAACGAGAAGTTGAAGAAAGACGCACAGCAAGTACGCCCTACGATAAGATCCGAGAAGCATTAGAAGAACTCAGAGCAACTGCACATCCTGGTGAAAAATATGAACAACTCCGGGACTTGCTCCGATCAACAGCCCTGAGGATGCATGAAGAAAGAACCCAGTCAAGACTACCCGCCAGATCAACGACCCATAGGCAAGAAGATCAAAATCAAAAGAAGTCCACTTTCGAGAGACTTGGACCAAGTGGAAGTCATAACAGAGAAAGTAGGAGGGATCATAGTCAAGGCTACCGAGTTGAACAACCAAGAAAGACCAGGAGTAGGGCGCCAGCCCAGACGGCCTCGCAGAATTACTCTCATCAAAACGACAGTTGGCCAGAAGGAGGTGCCGAATCATAATTCAAAGAAGCTGGAACGCACGATAGATTCCCCTGTTTTACAAATAGACTTGCGTCAATACGACTACCTCACAAGTTCAAACCATCCAACCACTCTAAGTATGATGGCAAAACTGAACCATGGCAGTGGCTCAGGATATATTCACAATCAATTGAACTAGCCGGAGGAGATGACGATATCAAAACCCTATTCTTTCCCATGGCCCTGGAAACCATGCCTCTCCAATGGTTCGATAAATTAAATCCAGGATCAATCAGAAATTGGGAGGACTTGCAAAGAGCTTTTTGTGAAAATTTCGCAGGGATCATTACACACTCGATCACTCACGCAGAATTAAAAGGACTCAAGCAGAAAGGAAGTGAGAGTCTCAGAGATTACTATCGATGATTCGGCGAACTACGAGCTCAAGTGCATGACATCACTGAATGAGAAGTAATTGAAGCTTTCTCTCACAGAATCATGGCTAGGTGGCAATTTCAAGACTTCTACAAAGAAAATCCGAAAAACAACGAAGAATTCAGATGAACAGTAGAAAAGATGATTACGGCAGAAGAGAAGACACGAGAGAGGTTCTTGGATAGAAGCAACCGAGACAACACAGACAACCAAAATCATCGAAATAGCAGACATCAGGAAAGAAAACGTAGACCAGACAACACCATGGCAATGGCTGACAAATCAAAGAAGTTTTCCAAACCCAGAAGATATGATGACATGGAAAACATACATTGCCCATTGCACCCTAATGGGAGGCACACCATCAGAAATTGCTACACCTTCAATGATCGATACACAAGGAAAGATAGTAAGGATGACACCAAAGAAGACAATCAGAAAAAAGATGAAGACAATCACGAAGACAAAGGGTTCCAAAAATCCAGGGGGATAGTAGCAGTAATCTTCTATGGGGCTCCAGATTGCAGAAGCAAACATCAAGAAAAATTAGCACTATGGACTATCATGACAGCAGAACCGGCTACTCCAAGATATCTCAATTGGTCACAGTATCCAATCCAATTTTCTAGAGAAGACCAATGGACTAGCGTGGGAAACGTAGGTCATTACCCACTGGTTCTAGATCCAACTATTGCCGGTATGACTGTCACCAAAGTACTAATCGATGGGGGAGCCGTACTCAACATCATCTTCTCAGAAACGCTAAGGAAGATGGGACTACAACTCGCTGGGATGATTACACCAACAAGTACACCTTTTTATGGCATAGTACCCGGCAAGGCAGCCATGCCACTTGAACAAATTACTCTACCCATTACTTTTGGAACCCCTTCGAATTACCGTACAGAGTTCATCAGGTTTGAGGTTGCAGACTTCGATTCATCATACCATGCAATCCTTGGACACCAGCGCTAGCAAAATTCATGGCAATACAACATTATCCGTACCTACTACTTAAGATGCCAGGACCTAACGGTGTCCTTTCTCTACGAAGTGATTTGAAGCGCGCTTTTGACCGTGATGTTCAGGCAATCCAAATCGTGGCCAAAGCACAAGCCGACAGTGGAAGAAAAGAAATAGCTACTATTGCCGCAGAAATAAGCCAAGAAGAACTAGAGATATCGGCTAAAAAGCTGAGCATCCTCACACCACCAAAAGAAGCCGACGTCAAGCAAATCGACCTAGGCACGGGCGATCCCTCTAAGATAGCAACCATCAGCGCCCACCTCTCGGCAAAATAGGAACTCGCGCTCACCAACTTTCTTCGAGACAACAAAGATATCTTCGCTTGGAAACCGGCCGACATGCCAGGTGTCCCAAGAGAGTTGGCTGAGCACAGAATTGATGTCAATGAAAGCTCCAAGCCTGTAAAGCAACGGCTACGATGATTCTCACCTGATAAGAAGGCAGCGATTAAAAAAGAAATCACAAAACTAATGGCGGCTGGATTCATTAGAGAAATCCTTCATCCAGATTGGCTAGCAAACCCAGTTCTAGTACAGAAAAAAAACATGGACGAATGGCGCATGTGTGTTGACTACACAGATCTCAATAAGCACTGCCCGAAAGACCCTTTCGGGCTACCACGCATTGATCAGATAGTTGATTCAACAGCAGGATCCGCCCTATTATCCTTTTTTGATTGCTATTCAGGGTATCACTAGATCGCATTAAAAAAGCAAGACCAGAGCAAGACATCTTTCATTACTCCGTTCGGTGCCTACTGCTACAAGACCATGTCGTTTGGACTCAAGAACGCTGGTGCCACTTACCAAAGAGCTATCCAAATGTGCCTTGGAGATCAGATCGGCAAAAACGTAGAAGCATACGTGGACAACGCGGTGGTAAAAACAAAGAACCCGGATACACTGATTGAGGACTTAAAACAAACTTTCGAGAACTTGAAAAGATGGAGGTGGAAATTGAACCCAAACAAGTGTGTATTTGGAGTCCCTTCAGGACAACTACTCGGTTTCCTGGTCAGTCATCGTGGAATCGAAGCAAGCGCCAAGCAAATTGGAGCCATAACAGAGATGGGCCCGCCTCGAAACATCAAAGATGTGCAAAAGCTAATAGGCTTTATGGCGGCACTCAATCGTTTTATTTCAAGGCTCGATGAAAAAGGGTTACCTTTCTTTAAACTACTAAGGAAGGCAGGCAAGTTCGATTGGATGGAAGAAGCCAATGAAGCTTTCAAGAAACTTAAGGCATACCTCACATCCTCACCAGTTCTCTCACCTCCAAAGAAAGACGAAGACATGATGCTATACATTTCGGCAACTTCTACTGTGGTCAGCACGGCGATAGTCGTGGAAAGAGAAGAAGAAGCGCGCGTATATAAAGTACAACGACCCGTATACTACATCAGCGAAGTACTATCAGAATCTAAAGTCCGGTACCCGCATGTGCAAAAACTACTATACGCCTTATTGATCACTTCATGCAAGCTCCGCCACTATTTTGAAAGCCACAAGATCACCGTGGTGACAAACTTCCTGCTCGGAGACATCTTGCACAACAGAGACGCAACAGGGCACATATCAAAGTGGGCAGTTGAACTTGGTGCTCTCAACATCGATTTCACCCTGCGGAAAGCAATAAAATCTCAAGCCCTTGCCTATTTCGTTGCCGAGTGGACAGCGATTCAACAACCTATGTCAAATACAATCCTTGACCACTAGAAGATGTACTTTGATGGATCACTCAAGCTAGGCGGAGCCGGTGCGGGTGTCCTCCTAATCTCTCCAGACGGAAAACAACTTAAGTATGTCCTTCAGATATTATGGCAAGCTACCAACAATGAAGCAGAGTACGAAGCTCTCATCCACGGGCTACAAGTGGCAATTACCCTCGGAATAAAGCGATTACTCGTATACGGGGATTCGGCTGTAGTCATCAACCAAGTCAACAAAGATTGGGACTGCACCAAAGAAAACATGGGCGCTTACTGCGCTGAAATCCGAAAACTCGAAAAACATTTCTAAGGGTTAGAAATTCTACATGTCCTGCGCGATAGCAACATTGCAGCAGATGTCCTCGCCAAGCTCAGATCAGATAGGGCAAAGGTCCCACCCGGCGTATTCATAGAGGAGTTATCAGCTCCTTCTATCAAACAACCCGGTGAGAAAACACCAGAACTCACAGCCAAAGGCAACCAGATTCTGGTAATCAACACTTCATGGACACAAGCTTTTATTGATTATATCAAAGAGAATAAGTTGCCAGCTGATAAAGAGGAAGCTACCCGAGTTGTTCGCAGAAGCAAAAACTACGTCCTAGTGGGGGACAAGCTCTATAGAAGAGCTGCATCGTCAGGAGTACTCCTAAAATGTGTCTCGTTTCAAGAAGGCAGAGAAATCCTAGACGAAATACACTCAGGTTGCTGCGGAAATCACACCGCTTCAAGAACACTAGTCGACAAAGCTTTCCGCACCGGATTCTACTGGCCAACAGCTCTGAAAGACGCAGAAGAACTCGTCAGAAAATGTAAAGGTTGTCAAATGTTCGCAAGACAAGCTCATGTGCCAGCTCACAACCTCATCTGCATCCCACCCGCTTGGCCTTTCTCCTGCTGGGGGCTAGATCAAGTAGGACCCCTCAAGAAAGCAAAGGGCGGTTTCGAGTACATCTTCGTGGCAATTGACAAGTTCACCAAGTGGATCGAATATAAACCACTCGCAAAATATAGCGCAGCCAAAGCAGTCGAGTTCATCCAAGACATTATGCACCACTTCGGCATGCCCAATCGAATCATCACAGATTTAGGCTCTCCCTTTACAGCAACATAGTTCAAAAGTTGGGCATAGGATTGTGGCTTCGGCATAGATTACGCATCAGTCACACATCCAGAAGCCAACGAACAGGTAGAAAGAGCTAATGGACTCATACTAGCCGGGTTGAAACCAAGACTGTATGAAGAGCTAGCAGACTATGGATCAAAGTGGATTGAAGAATTACCCAAAGTAGTACGGGGGCTAAGGACTCAAATAAGCAGAGCTACCGGATACTCGCCTTTCTTCCTAGTTTATGGATCAGAAGCTGTACTACCTGCCGACTTGATTTGGACGTCACCAAGGATAGAATAGTATGATGAAGAAGAAGGAGGACACACCAGAAGATTAGAACTTGACACTACAGAAGAAGTAAGGGTAAACTCTACCCTTCAATCAGCAAGATACCTACAGGGATTAAGACGCCACTACAACAAGAATACCTAGCCTCGATCGCTACAAGTCGGAGACCTAGTGCTAAGAAGAATACAAAAAACTGACGGACGCCATAAACTACTCAGTCCATGGGAATGTCCTTTTATTGTCTCAAAAGTCACTGGACCAGGCACGTACAAGTTAATAACTAAAGATGAGAAAGAAGTCAGCAATACATGGCACATCAGCCAACTAAGAAGATTCTATGCATGAAAAACAACTCGAGGGAGAATACATGTACAAACAACAAGAGATCAACGTTCATGACCAATAAAGATGTTGTCCCTTGACAAAATATTTATTATGGCTTATCAAACGATCATGGTCAATAAAGATGGTTTTTCGGCAACATACGTCTTATGATGGCTAACCCTGAGTTGTTTCTAAAGAGCAAAATGGCTGAAACATGCCTGAGCCTACCGGCCGAGAGCAACATAGCTGAAAAGATGCTTGAGCCCGCCGATGAGGGTAGCTAATAAGCTAACACCCGAACCAAAGAGCAAAATGGCTGAAACATGCCTGAGCGTACTGGCCGAGAGCAAAATAGCTAAAAAGATGCTTGAACCCGTCGATGAGGGTAGCTAATAAGCTAACACCTGAACCAAAGAGCAAAATGGCTGAAACATGCCTGAGCCTACCGGCCAAGAGCAAAATAGCTGAAAAGATGCTTGAGCCCACCGATGAGGGTAGCTAACAAGCTAACACCCGAACCAAAGAGCAAAATGGCTGAAACATGCCTGAGCCTACCGGTCGAGAGCAAAATAGCAGAAAAGATGCTTGGGCCCGCTGATGAGGGTAGCTAATAAGCTAACACCCGAACCAAAGAGCAAAATGGCTGAAACATGCTTGAGCCTACCGACCGAGGAGCAAAATAGCTGAAAAGATGCTTGAGCCAGCCGATGAGGGTAGCTAATAAGCTAACACCCAAAAAAAACCCACTAAGCCTCGACATGGATTAGGAAAAAATCAAGCCAAGACCCTCTAGCTCCTTATTCCAAAAAGCAAGAGGCTCGGGGGCTACACTGAAGACACTCAAGAGTCCGCACCGAGTTGTTTATGCGGCACAGACAGGAGCCAGGCAAGCGCACTGAGTTGTTTATGCGGCGCAGATAGGAGCCAGGCAAGCACTCAACAGATCAAGAAATAATGTGCAAAGTTGTTCACATGGCAAAGTCGAAAGCAAGACAAAGTACTCGGCAAGTCAAATAAACATTGATCACTTGGACAACTCATCCAAGGAATAAATAAGGCATCCAGGCGGAGAGGAAAATCTTCATTCAAAAGAGTATAACTACTCTGTTACAAAAGCTGGAGTACAGAGGTTGATTACATTCAAGCATTATCATCCGGAGTAGAAACATCAATATTGAGATTATCTACGATCTTCCTGGCTAAGTCGTCGACTTCGGGCTCTATCCTTTCAACGGCATCAATATACTCTTGACTATCAGCTTCCTCTGCTATCTTGGACAAAGGCGCCTCTAGAGCAAGAACCCGGACCTGGGCCAGGACATTCTTGGTACACAGTTGGGCGCACCTCTTCAGGAACTCTTGAAAACGAGTCAGAATTCAGGGAATAAACTGAGCCCAAGACTGCCCATCATCCGCTG
This sequence comes from Miscanthus lutarioriparius, assembly GCA_904845875.1. NCBI lineage: Eukaryota > Viridiplantae > Streptophyta > Magnoliopsida > Poales > Poaceae > Miscanthus > Miscanthus lutarioriparius. The sequence goes on from CAJGYO010000002.1 coordinate 48,535,261, forward strand.
GAGTTCGGAGAGCGTCGGCTACTGAATGAAAGGATTTCCACAAAGCTTTCCAGTTTTCAGAAGCCATCGCCAACTTGCCAGACAAGTCTTCAATGGTTTTTTGAGCCTACACAAGATCTCTATCAGCTCCACGCCTAATCAACTTAGCGAGCGTGAGTTCTTCCTCAGTATGAGTAACTACCTCCTCAGCCTTGTTGTGACTAGAACGAACAAGAGTCTTCATTTCATCGATACTCTCCGAGAGCTTCTGCTTTTCAACTCGGAGAGCTGGACAAGACACCAAACAACAAGTCAGAAAAAAGGAAGGTCCAAATACAGAAGGAAACGAAAAGAACTCGCCATACCATTGCACTCTTTCTTCGCTGCTTCCAAGTTCTTCATGGCCTCTGAGTTCTTTAAAGCCTCCTGGACAGCAGCATCCCTCTGTCTCGGCCTCAACTACCCGGGCACGAAGTGATTTTTCCTCCTTCTGATGCATTTGACGCTCAGCCTCCAGCTCAGCCTGACAGAGACCAAGATCTATCTTCAAGGCGCTTAACTCAGAGGACAACTTCTTCTCAGTTTCCGACAAAAAAAAGAAACCGGTATGGTCCCGAGAGAAGGACTGAACAAAAAGAAAGAAAGAAATAAGGCATAAGAATAGGAGAAAAATGAACATCCAAAGAAAGAACTTCAGGAAACTTACTTGGAGTTTTTCTCCAAAAGAAGTCGCAAAGTCTCCCCAAGAAGTGGTCAACTCTGACAACCGATGAGTGGCATCAAATTGATGCACCACGTCTTCGGTAGAGAGAGTAGCAGTGGGGGAAGACGACCGATGCGGAGAAGGCAAAAGCAGGGACACATCATGGGAAGTCCCGGCTACCTCCCTAGATGAGTCCACCGCCATGGTCACGGTCACCTTCGGGGGAGCCAAGCCAGCAGCAGCCTCATCACTAGGAAACCTTGTCTCCCCCACAACCACTTCGCCAACCATGCGCTCCGAGTCTTGAGGCTCGGTAATCGGTGGCACACCAGAAGATTGGCAAGAAGTCGACGGGGGGTCGAGAGAAGACGAAGGCCTGAAAGTTGACAAAGAAACTCGGCAATAAGAACAAAAGAAAGGGGAAACAGATGCAAAGAGACGAAACCAGAAGCCACTCACCCGACTATCTTCTTCTTTGTAAAACACAAAGAAGACCTCGCAGGGGGAACAACGGTGGCAAAAACGTCCCCGCCACTTGGCGATGTGGAGTCAGATAATGACATCAAGCCCTGAAGAAGCTGGGGCTGGAGCCGTAGAAGAACTCAGCATCAGAGGTGCGGAAGAGCTCGGTACCAAGGAACTCAACACCGGTGCTTCAGAAGAAGCCGGCGCGGGAGCCTCAGAAGAACTCGTACCCGACGTCCGGTTACTTTGAAAAGATCAAGACTAAAAATCAAGACAAAGAGGAGAAATTCAATGGAAGGGGAATATCAAAACAACTCACTGCCGCATGATGAGGGGTACTTCATCATCCTCTTCCCCCTCGGTTTCATCCAAGGCCACCAGGCCACCCGCTGAAAAAAGAATAAAAGTACTTGGTTCAAGATAAAAAAAGAGAGAAAACAAAGAGACAGAGAGTATTAAATATGCTCACCTAAGAGCATGCTAGCTACAACTGGAGTACCTGGAAGAGTACTTGGCTTGTGAGACTTCTTGGAAGCAGGCAGGCCAGATGAAGACCCATCCGTTTGCCCCCTCTTCGGGACACTACGTGGGCCACGGGGGACTAGACGAGGAACATATTCTTCATATACATCAACAAATCCAGAAGAAACTCCAGGAAGCGCCGTGGAGAATGGGAACTTACTGGTTGTAGAAGCTCCAGCAAGTTTCTCCCTAGTTTTCGCCATGGCAGGGAGAACATCTAGAGGGATTGGGTCAACAAAGTTGCGCCCAAACTCCTACGAAAAAGAATAAAACAAGAAGACAGGGAAAAGTTAAACAAAAATAGATACAGCAAGAGTACATAAAGTACCCAGACAAAGAAATAAACAACTTACAGCTGGAGGCGAGTTGTTAGCAGAGAACTCGGAGACAATAAGCGGGACAACGCTTGCTCCTTTCAGCATCTTCTGGAGACGCTCAAGTACCTCCTCATCGGTCAGCTCAAGAGCTAGGACCATACGTGAAGGATCCTCAGCACCAGAGTACTCGAAGCCAAGGTGCTCCTGCTCCTTCAAAGGCTGAACTCGGCGATGAAGGAAACTCGAGACAATACCAAAACCGGTTAAACCCTGCTGTTTCAGCATACTAATCCTATTAAGGAGTGGCTGGATTGGCTGGACCTCAGCGGGCGACACAGAGTTCTTATCCCACCAGTCATTAACCGAGGGACCAGACCCAGAATGTATGGAAAGAGAAGGAATCAAATTGGCGGCATAGAACCAATCAGCACGCCAATCCCTCACAGAATCAACCAGGTCATAGTCAAAGAACTTGCTTTTAAGACCCTGGCGAAATTGGATCCCACAGCCGCCAAGAACATTGGTTTCTTCACGACGGGGTTGAGGCTTCAATTGAAAGAAGTAGCGGAAAAGAGATAGAGAAGGAGGAATTCCAAGGAAAGCTTCACAGAGGTCAACGAAAACAGAAAGATGGAGGACGACATTAGGGGTTAGATGGTTCAGATTAACCCCAAAATAACCAAGAAATTGATGAAGGAAGGCGGAAGCAGGAAGGCAAAGTCCGGCGTGGATAAAGGAAACGAAAAGGACAATCTCACCAGGACCTGGAGTAGGAACCCGATGCTCGCCCGGAACTCTCCATTCAGCAATGTCTTTGCTTTGGATGAAGCCGTCGCTGACGAGCTCACGGAGCTAGTCTTCGGTTGTTGTTGGAGCCGGCCAAACCTTCTGAGCTGCCCTCATGGCCACGAACTCTCGGTTCTCGATCAAAGAAAGGGATGACTCCTTGTCAACGAAGGCTGCCTAGGACTTGCTCACGGTTTTCTTCTTACCCATGAACTAGCGGAAGCAAAAAAGCACTGGGGAAGACGAAGCTAAGATGGCGGCGCTCGGGTGACGGCGACAATGACGGCGGCGGATTTCTAAAAGCTAGGGTTTCAAGGCAAGAGCTGGGCAGTAAAAAAAAGGAGGATAAAAGGTCTTTAAATAGATTTTTCAGTGATAAAAATGGCCCACCAGGCCCGTTAAAACACGGTGTGGGAAAGCAACGGTCCATTTACTGACACAGCTAAAATGACGGACGACACAAATCCACACAACGGTACAGTTTAACGGGTAGATTTCAGACTTATCCATCCAGTACCACGGCAGGGTTATCAGACCACTATAAGAACGACCCGTCAACCATGAAGAAACAAAGGGCTACCTCGCAAGGAACAAAAGAACCCGGTTATTAAAGAAAGAACTCAGGAGTCTCATGAATAACCAGGATTACAGCAGAAAAATGAATGACAACTCCGAAGACAAGATTCTTTCCATTACAAATGGCTTCAAAAATAGAAGATTACACACCTTACAAGACCCAATGAACTCGACACTATGACAAGCAAGGTAGCAAAAAGGAGCCCGGACACAACTAGGCTCTAGAACGACTACGTGCTCCAAATTGCTACTCGGTAGAACAAACCGCGCTCGGCTACACTGTTTTCTTCAAAGGACGAACGCAGTGCATCCAAGGTGGAAATTAGCAGCACGGCGGGATAACATAGACCAGGGGAAGTCGGCAGGCATCTGTCTACACAAGCCCGACGTGATGCAGGATCAGGTGTTGATCTGCACCGGACAGTCTCAAGACAGACGGCAAGGATCAACCTAGAACCGCCGGATGAAGGAATGAAGCCCACATCACAAGACTTCCTCCAACTACCACCACGCACTTCCAAGTACAATGCCGCTGCGGGATTAGTCTACCTCTAATCCCTATCATAAGACTTCCTCTAGCTACGACAAGACACACAGGAATTACAAGATACGCCTGGGGGCTGCTCTACCTCACAAACTACCATATTCATGACTACGAAGTTTTCAACAAAATGTTCAATGGATGAAAGCATGCACCCCGAGAGGGTATTTATAGATCGAAGGAGCGGTGCACATGGACTAGGAGTATCGATGAAACAAGCCTTTCAAAAGACACAGTGAAAAGACATGACTCAATAATGGAAGACTCAGAAGGAACAGTACTCGAAGACGAGTATATTCGGAAAATATGCCAACACTATACAACCCGTGAACAGGCAACATTTACACTCAACCACCACCATACAACAACACCTGACAAACAGCAGACTACCAGAGAATACGCCAAGAACAATGCGTCTGAGTTCTTTTAGAATGAAAGAACCCAGATAAATGCTCAGATGCTATAAAAGGAGAAGGTTTTAGTTCCTCGAACAAATCAGACTCAAGACCCTCCAACTCTTTGTTCCAAACAGCAAGAGGCTTGGGGCTACACTCAGCGAGTGCACTTTTTTCGAAAAAAGCGCACGTCACCAAGAAGACTTCTTTAGGACAAAACTACTTCAAGGAATCATGACAAAAAGAAGCTGGACCGAGCTATATCCGAGTTCTTTTTGATAAAGAACCCGAGCACACGCTCGGGAACATTTCAATGAAGGATCAGAGCGATTTCAAGACAAGACCCTCTAGCTCCTTGTTCCAAATAGCAAGAGGCTCGGGGGCTACACCCAAAGGGGAATACTTTTTTCTTCAAAAAGGTACACTACACACGAAGATCTCACAGAGCGCCACACGGTTTCGCTCAAGAAAGCACTCGAACGATGCTTATTCCTGCTCAGCAAAACCTGAAAGAACAAGACGACGCTTCCAGAGCTCAACCATGAAGTGCTCGGGGGCTTGTCGGTGTGGGACCCACAGGATACCCCACAGGGAGGAGAGAAGATCTAGTCTAACTAGGATTCTCCCCATGTAATCTTAGTAGTAGTATTATCCTGTAATTCTACTAAGAACTCTCATTGTAAACCGACTAGGATTCTGATCTCCTGACTATATAAAGGAGGGCAGGGTTCCTAGAGACAGGAGAGGACGATTTTCTACAACACAATCAATACAACGCAAGGGTTAACGCCGGCTGGATGTAGGGCTATTACTTGATCAACGATCGAGGGCCCGAACCAGGATAAATCGACCGTCTCTTACGTTCACCGTCGAGTTTTGCATACGCTGAAGCCCGAACAATACTGTCCCGGGGACCCCCATGGCAGGCTATCGGTGGTAAAACATCGACAACCACCTTCGGTAGTTCCTCGACCCACTTTCCCTTGCGGAGGTTGAACAATGTTTTTGATATTGCTAAGAATACTATTCTGTTAGCTCTTTCTAATGCTCCGTTTGATTCTAGATGGTAAACTAAGGTGGAGGCTAGTGTTGTCCCTAGACTCTTGCAGAACTCTTTGAACCTATCTGAATCAAACTATTTTCCATTGTCTACCATGAGGGTTCTTGGCACTCCAAATCTACAAATGATATTTTACCAAAAGAATTTTTTTAAAGATTCTAACATGATGGTTGCTAGTGGTTTTGCCTCAATCCATCTTGTGAAGTACTCGATTGCTACAACTACAAATTTGTCCCCCCCTTGCAAAGGTGGCAATGGCCCAACAAGGCCCATGCCCCATCTTTGTAATGGCCAGGTGGGTGGAATGAGTTGTACTGCGGCCGAAGGCTTTGACTGGTGTGGGGTGGTGCTCTAGCATGCTTCACATGTCTTGACAATTTCTTATGCATCTTTGATGTGGGTGGGCTAGTAGAATCCTTGCCTGATGGCTTTTGCAGACAATGCTCTTAGGCCTATGTGAGATCCGCAAATTTCAGAGTGAATTTCTCGGAGGAGTTCCTTGCCTTCGATCTGGGTTATGCATTTGAGCAGCGGTTGGACTATGCCTTTTTTGTATAGGATCCCATCTACTAGTGTATAGCTTCTTTCCCTGGCAACCATTCTTGCTATGCTTGCCTCGTCTTCTGAGTGCTGCACGTTGTTTATCTGATCAATGATCAACTATCTCTAGTCTTCGAACTCTATGAGTAGGACTTGCTTGAATGCCTTTGTAGTTGCTTGCGTTGCTGGTACTTGGAGTACCTAGTAGAATGTTCTATCTGATATGGGCAGATTGTTTGCTGCTGCCTTCATTAGCTCATCAGCCTTTGCATTCTCTGCCCTTGGTATGTATTTCAAGGTGCCTCCCTTGAACCTTCGCTCTAGTGCCCTTATTGTCACCAAGTATTTGACCAACTCTGGCTCTCATGCCATATACTCTTTTTCGACTTGCCCGGCTACAACCTAAGAGTGTGTTTTTGCTAATACTATTTTTGCGCCAAGTGCCTTCGCTTTGTTGAGTCGAAGTATGAGGCCTTCGTACTCTGCAATATTGTTTATTGCTTTAAACTCTAGTGTGGCTGCATACTTGGATCGGAGGCCTGATGGTGTTATCAGCATGGCAGAGGCTCCTGCTCCTAGGTGACCCTAGGCCCCATCTATATAAAGTGTCCAGACCTAAGCTTGAGTTGGTGAACTTTGAAGTACTGAAGGTGTCCAATCTACCATTAAATCTGCTAAGGCTTGTGATTTTATCGATGTTCTTGGCACATAGTTGAGATCAAATTGGGACAACTCTGTTGCCTATTTCCCTATTCTTTCAGAGGCTTCTTTGTTACTGAATATGTCTCCGAGCGCTATGATGATGGCACTGTTATTTCAAGCGCTTGGAAGTAATGCTTCAACTTTCTAGATGAGACCAGAACTGCGTAGGCTAACTTTTTTATTTCTGTATAGTTCAACTTTGCACCTAATAGCGCTTTTGAGATGTAATACACAGGTTGCTGAATGACCTTTGATTCTTCTTCTTTTTCCTGAACAAGCACTCCACTGACTGCATGGTCGAAGGCTGTGACATATAACAATAGTGGTGCCTCCGAGTCTAGTACTATAACCAAGAGTTTGGTAGCCATGTAGTTTTTGAGCTGCTGGAAAGCCTTCGATTGTTCTGGCCCCCATTCTACTTTGTCTCCGCCCCTCAAAACTTTGAAAAAGGGAGACTACGCTCTACTGACTTTGAGATGAACCTGTTTAGCGCTGCTAATCTTTCTATGAGCTTCTGGACTTCCTTATTGGTTGATGGTTCTACCATTGAGATTATGGCCTTCATTTTTTCTAGATTTGCACTTATGCCTTCGGGTCGTATAATATACCCAAGCATTTTGCCTCGGCTCATGCCGATGACACACTTTTCTAGATTTAGTTTGAGCCTGGCTGCCCTAAGATTGGTGAAGGTCTCTGTGAGATCTGCAATGTGATCTTCTTCATTCTTGATCATCGCCACAATATCGTCGACGTAGGCTATGATGTTTTTCTGTAGCTGAGGGCCAAGAACCGCTTTTGTCATTCTAGCGAAGGTTTAGCCTGCATTTTTTAGCCCTTCAGGCATTCTGATGTAATAATAAGTTCCAAAGAGTGTAGTGAAGCTTGTCTTTTCTTCATCTTCCTTGTTGAGCCAGATCTGGTGATATCCTGAGAAATAGTCCAGGAGTGAAAATCGCTTACAACCCGCCGTCTTATCAACGGAGGTATCTATCCTTGGTAGCGAAAATGTATCTTTCTTGCAGGCTTTATTTAGATCTGTGAAATCTATGCACATCCTCATCTTCCTATTTTTCTTTGGCACCAGTACTATGTTTGCCAGCCATTTTGAGTACTTAACTTCTCTGATGATATTTGCATCTAACAGTCTTTAAACCTCAGCCCTCGTAGCTAGGATTCTATCTTCTGACATTTTCCTATGTCTCTGCTTTCTTGGCTTCATCTTGTGATTAATATCAAGTGAGTGTTGTATGATGTCTCTGTTGACCCCTTTCAAATCAGAGGCTGACCAGGCGAAGACATCCTTGTTCTTGGCTAGAGTCTCTATGAGCTCTACCTCTTCTTCCTTCAACAAATTGCCTCTGATGATGATTTTTCTATCCGGTACTGCGTCTTCCAATGGGACTATCTTGGTCTCTTCTTGATCTTTGAGATCTATTTTGCCCTTTAGCATATTCGAAGGCTCTAGCGTGTTGTTCTTTGCTGATTTGATAGAGTTAATGTTGCGCTATGACTTTTAGATGGTTGTCTCTATGTTTCTTGCCTCTTTCTGACTACCATGGACTGTGATGGTGCCATGCAAAGCTAGCATTTTCATACACAAGTAGCCCATATGAATGGCTGCATTAAACTTGTTTGCAAATCCTCTACCGAAGATGGCGTTGTATGGGCAGTAGAGATCTACTACGTCGAAGGTCACGTACTCTGTTCTTGCATTCTCCTAGCCTCCAAAGGAAACTGGTAGAGATATTTTTCCCAATGCATCGATTTTCTTTCCTCCAAAACCGATTAATAGTGAATCCAAAGGCTGCAACTGGTTTCTGCTTAATTTCATCTGGTCGAAGGCATTAACAAAGATGATGTCTATGGAGGTTCTGGAGTCTGTGAGAACTCTATTAATTTCTCATCCTGCTATATTAGCTTTGATCACCATGGCATCAGCATGGGGGTAGCTTTCTAATTGGAGGTCTTGTTCTGAGAACGTAATGGGTGTCCTCGACCAATCTGTGCAGCGTATTGGACTCTAAACTGCTATGTTGTTAAGTTGTTGGCAGTCCTTAACTCACACTTTTAACCACCAACACTCGCATGAAAACCACTTAAATAAACACCAAACCTAGTGATAGAGTTTATAACTAACGAATTCCATGAGTTTTGGTGATTTCCCATTTGTAGGAGGGCATTTGTGGAAATACACATAAAAAGGGCTAAAAATTTGCAAGAAGACAAAGCACAAATACCATTCAACTCAAGCCAAAGAAAAGAGGCCTAGTCACCAAGCAAATTAGGGCCCGAACATAAGGAGAATCATGCTAGAAGCCCAAACACCGACGCATCTAGGCAGAACACCAACGCAGGAGAAGTATAGGCCCACGTAGCAACCGACCAGAGGAAGGCGGTCGCGGGGTGGCTCCACTTGGGTGCGGCCGCACCCAGGGTGCGCCCGTACCCCTGCCACCGCCTCCCGGGCCCACTCTCCTCTGGCGGTATCATCAATGCGCCTAGGGTTAGTTTTGGGGGTTTCCTAATTTATGTCACCGTAATCGACCATGGAGCACTATATAAGAAGAAGCTACCTCCCTCCATGGACAACAACGCACAAGAGCACAAGAGTATCATAGAGCAAGAGCAAGAACACCACTCCAATGGGCTTAGGCCCTAGCTAGCTCTAGAAGAGTAATAGGGAGAGATGTGAGGGAGAGTTCGGGGAAGAAGTGTTGGCCTTGTCGATAACCTTCCCCCGCTTGTACCTCGGCGAACACTAGCTTTGTACCTGAACGGGAATTTAGTAAGTGTTCATGATTCCTTTGGTTATAAAAGTCTTTTGATTAGTTAAACTATACGTTTACTTGTTTGCGGGTTCATCGTCCGTCCCCGTGGCGGATACTCTAATAGAAGGGCCCTGATGAAGATGGATAACCCCTGCTAGCGCACTAGAGTAGTAGTTGATAGGATAGACGTGGTGTCTAGGCTAGAGGCTACCTTAGTTTGCCTCATACTCTCAGGTTGAGGGGTAGGCGGTAGGTGGTTGTGGGCTGCCCGTCGTGATACTTCACCTAAATTGAGTGTCATCCACTTGACGTGCTCAATTTTAGCAAAACAACATCGCGCGGCCCCCAAGAGAGTACTAGGCAACTCCTCTTCAGGATCAGGTTTTGTGGCACGCAAAAGTTCACATACCAAACCGACACAAGTCTAATGGATAATGCTCAAACAACTTATATAGAAAAGCTTACAAGATAGAGTTTACATAAATTACGCGATCCGGTCCAACCAATGGACAAGATCTAGAATCCATTCTAAAGTAATCACTCAAACAAGACTACAGAGTTAACGTGTAGCATACTCAGGGTAGCCCTTCCCTAATGCTACTAGGCAGTGGTGATGGAGACTCAACCTCCATCAATCTACAACGTTCCTGCAAAACAACTTAACGGCTGCACCGTGAGTACATTGCGTACTCGTAGGACTTAATTCCAACATATAATTTTTGGTGGATGCATTGGGAAATTATCAGGCATTTGTATAAGTGCGGAAAGAAATGATGTTCATTGGGATTATGGCATGCTATGCTCAACATAGAAGTAAAGGTATTCATCATTATAACAAAGTGCTCATAGTCCATTATTCATGCTACCATGGGTATAGAAAGAAAGAACAACTGAATAGTTCCATCCTGAGGGACTCTAGGCTTTTATGACTCTATAGAGGTGTACAACTGTACCCACATAGAAAAACAGGACAAACCTCCATATGTCGTGCACCAGAGATAAGGGTTGCCTCATGTCTCTAACCTTTCCCTAATCCGGCCCGAGTGTCACATGAAAGGTTCGAGCGGGTGCCCCCGAACATTCTCGACCGACACCTCCCCCTTGCCAGTTTCACGGATAAATAGGTTGCAACTAGTTACTTAGCTTGTTGACCCCATCCATGACATGTGGTCTGTACGGGTGGTTACTCGGACTTACATATCCCAATACACGGTCCTTACTGCTTCACGAGCTACGTCGACTGAGATCCCACACTGACGACGACCTACCCCTCGCATGAGCAAGATATCCAAGTTATCATCAAGATTATCATATTAGGGATATTAGTCCTTAGCTAGATTAGTTAGGTGTAGCACCTAGTTTTAAGGACAAACCAGATACACACCATATGTGAGTCCAGGAAGTCAAATCTCACATATAGCTACAAATAAAGGTAATATCAATAGACAATGCTTAATATATAACATACTCAGTATAAAGGACATAACCTTAGATAGCAAACAACGGAAAAACAACTTCGATCTTTGGGTGAAGACTCCATTCTATAGGGACAATTGACTGGTTGATCATAAGTCTACTTCCTCCAAACTCTAGCAATCTGGTACCCATCCAGGATTTTTCCAAAGATTTAAAAAGTAAAGCAAGCATAAGTACATGTCGTACTCAACAAATATTACATGGGGTTCATGAGGCTCAAAAGGTTGATATTGGTTTAACTATGATTAGCTTTTAATGAGTCATCTTTTAGCAATTGGGTGACAACAAGTTTATCCACAAGTCCATATAAACACATGATCAGGTAAACATGAATAATGAATAGCATAAACAGTAATCATTAGTGTGCATCTTCATCATCAGTATCATCCGTGTTCTTCATCTATTCCGTAAGGGTTACAAGGTCGCTCGTGAGTGTGAGCATGACTGATATACCAGTTTTACACTCTACAGAGGTTGTACACTTTACTATGAGTCATGATTTACCCTTTCGCCCAAGGTAGCTAATCTCTTGACCCACTTCCAAGGAAGGTCGGCAGGGTTCACTATGAAGCCTTTCAAAGGTTCGTCTAACAAGTTAGGGCCATTAGATTCACTCGACAAACAGATGTAGGAACCCCCCTATCGAATGGCACAATGACACGTAGCCTATACACATACGAGTAGAGGCTGTCCTATACTAGATTCATCAAGCCATTCTTATGCCATAAAGGTAACCACTAACAAGCTAGAAAAGGTCTTCATACTAAGCTAAAGCCAGAGCCATGTAGCCCTCACAGCTGTACTGTAAGTTCTGAATGCTCACTTACAGATAAGTCCTTAGGGAGAGGAATCTAGAGCACCATAAAAACAGTCCAATGCTCCAGCCCCCTGATTCCATGTTGCTAAAAAGCATCTTTTAATGTTTATTGCATATACCATTAGTCAAGTTATAAGATCATGGTCTATAATTAAGCACTAGCATCATACTACCCAATGCAATACCCCATAGGTAACAAGGCACAAGGTAACAAAGCACTAGGAAATCCTTAGTGGTAGTCAAGCTAGACACATGCAGTATGAATTAAATGATTAAAGGTGCATAGGACAACAAGGAAGATCCCATGCTATACTTGCCTTAACCTTAGATCCTTCTTCCAATCCAAATCTTCAAAGTACTGCTTCTTGATTCACCACGTATAGCTCACCGACTAGACATAGCACCACACAAGCATCCATGCAATCATACACGAAGCAAACAATAGATCTAAATTAGAACAATACACCAAACATAATGAACAACAGGTAAAAAGGTTTTAAAGATGTCCTACACGTTACTACGAACATACAGACGTGAAAAGCACTCTAATCGGAGCTATAACGAAAAAGTTATGAATTAAACAAGATTTCTTTTAATAAAATAATAGATTAAATCTAACCTCAACTTTAAAAAGTTAAAAATATATTTAATAGTAGGATGAACATGTAGATTACTCAATTATGAATCTAAAATAACTTGAATGGATCAAAACGGAGTTAAAACGAAGATTTTATGGCCTAAATAAGACTAGTGGCAAAACTGTCAATAGATGAAAGCGTATTTTGGATCTAACCGAAGAAACTACGTTTTCAAAAGAAGAAAACGTATTTTGAATCTAACAGAGGGATTTTACGCTTTTTGAAAGAGAAAACGTATTATGAATCTACTAGAAAGAAACTACGTTTTCAAAATAGGAAAATGTATTCTAGAAGTGCGCCATGAACTGTGGGTTATATTACGCGAAACTGCAGGGGCTCTTTTGTAAATAAACCCAGTGAAGGGGTACGGGTGATCTTGGACCGTTGGATTGAATCTGGATGGCCCAGATTAGAAAGGAGGGGGAGAGAGAGTCACCGGCCAGAGAAGAAAACCGGCATGGCGGAGCTCCATTACCGGCGGCGAGAAGCTCCCTGGAGCGCTCGGTTTGGGCCCTAGAGGCCACGGTTTGATGAGCCGAGAGCATAGGGAACAAGAGGAGAAGATGACGAACTCACCTAGGGCCTTCTTGTGGTCGACGGTGGGTCTACGACGTCGGGCAGCGCGGCGGCGACAGCGAGAGAAGGAGGAGAAAAATCTAATTTACTACACGAGAGATTTCCCAAACTAGGGGCTCCCCTTACGGTAGTTTTGGTGTGCTTTACCTAAGGGGTTGGTACATATTTATAGGGAGAAAAACTCTAATAGAACCATCCAAATTATAAGAGCACAAGTACAAAAACGATCGCCGAAATGATCAAATTCTCGCACTTGAGCCCATATAATTCCGGTAGTCCATCGAAATCGCGAAGGATTTCAAACCAACTTTCATACAACCAAGATCGTATATGATTCAACATAACACATCACACGTTACAACATTTCACAAACAATTCACAGATAGATTACAAAACTTCGGAGTCATAGTTCTTACAAACGAAGTCTTGCAAAGTAGCGGAAGCAAATAGTTTAACTCTCACACACGAGTTCAAATACAAGTACTAGCTCACCGATCACATCCCATAAAAGCATTTAGATAAGATAAACATAGATCATACCCATGATCTAGTCTTCGTCACCCATAGGGTGGAGACAGTACTTACAGAAGCCCTGATAAAGAAGGTCATCTGCAACAAGAGGGAATAAACCCTGAGTACGAGAATGTACTCAGCTAGACTTATCCGTCGGAAACCAAAAATAAATGACACCAAGGATCATGGATAGCTTAATTTAGTGGATCTGGCTGACACTTTTTTTTGCAGAAAAGCATAAGTAATAATGATCAACTTTTAACCTGAGCTAGCAGTGACTTTTAGCCATTAACCTATCATCTATATTAGCACCTGTACTAAGCAATCACTTGATTAAGACGCAAACTTTATTAACCATAGCAGGTATAACCTGTGGCAACATTATCATCATCATCCATTTAACCATATCGTTAAATTAAGTGAATCTATGTTGCCGCTGCTCAGTCAAGTTCTCACTATCCGGGAGAGACGGTGACTCGAATCGATTCCTATCCAGCTGGAGGGGTATTCCTAACACAAACCTTGCTTCCCCCGTCGGGGTCGCAATCAAGTCACCTTTGGTACAACTCAGGAGTCACGGGTCCGGACAGCGCCGCATTCTCAAGGGCGACACTCTGCCAGGAAGTGCAGGAATTTTAAGCACCTGACCCCTTGGACTCACGCCAATGTCCCCAAGCACATCCTTACTGCCTCCAGAATGCGCACTATAACCCCCCGATTTCCGGCCTGAGTCGAGCTACTAGGCTTCGCGGTCGGAACGACTTATCCGGCCAGCTAAGTGTTAGGCTACGTTCAACATGACATGAGGATGTATAGCGTATCAGTCCTTAAACAACACAGACGGAGTCACTATGTCCAACCCTACACAAGACTCCGCCCGGTCTCAATTCATTATTAACATGGTTCTTTTCCACGATAGCAAATATAGCCAACCATGACCCACCTCATCCTAAAGCTCACAGGTGACAGGAAATCACCCGACTTCTACCGCACTAAGCATTTAACCCGTTCCTAAACTTAAATAGGACTCAAGTGCAATATCTTGACAAGGATAGATATATAATGCATCAAGTGTTTTCACACAACTCCTACAACTTAATGCATCAAACATGTAAAATTGACTCAAATGATATTTATAAAATAGGGGATTCGCTTGCACCAGGGCTTGCCTTTTAGGAAAGAGGATGGGCGGTGATCAGGGCACTCGGGCAACTAATCCTCGACGGCTGCTTCGTCGGTTGCCTGAACCTCGGGCTCCTCCGGCTGCTCCTCCTCCTGGCTCGCTCCCTCGAACTCTAGAAGCGTCACTCCCTCCGGCACACCTATTGCATGTATGCGCAAGATAAATATCATGGATGCACATGAATGAAGTTAGGGATGCTCGAGGAATGCACATGCTTACTGCAGTACACATATTCCAACTTAAGCTCTATTCAAATCACTTTAACTTAACAAGTTTAGACAACCTAATATACAATTGCTCATCTTCAGTTAAGGACCAAGCACCTGCACCTAAGCATTTTCTCAAGTTAACCTAGCACCTAAACAATCAACAAGAACAATGCTACAAAGCATTCACACAAGCATTCATATTTCAGCAAAACTAGGACTATACAGTAGAATAGTAAACTGACCATAACTGGAGATTTACAAATCCAAATGACATGCAACAAGACAATTTGGAAAGCTTATGAAATTGACTAAAATTAATTTTCATACCTCAAGGCATGATTCCAAATTTTACCAGGTCGAAATCACTTAACAACAGAAATCTGTCTTCACAAGACAGAGAGCAGCCAAAACTGGACTAAAACTGAGAACAGCCATATCGCCTAAACTACTTGGCCAAATGCCACTAAATTTTAACACAAGCTAGTTTAGTAAGTTAACTACAACTTTGGTAATCACATGATTCCCAGCAAACACCATTATCAAAGCCTAATTTACCAAGTGCTAGAAACTGTCCAGAATTATAAAAATGCTAAAATTAAATATTTACTTATATGCCAAACATGATTTTTGACCAAACCAAGTGCATCACAAGTTCACACATGATATAAGATCACCAGAAAGTAAGGTGTTCACCACCAATTCATTTCTTTTAATGCCTTTCTTAATTTATTTAGTTATTTAAGTGGAATAATGAACATATATGAAAACCGCATAGTTTAATCTACAAAAATCACAGTTCATACTACATGCTCCAAGTAGGCTACTGTAAAATTTCACCCAAAGTTACCAATAGAAACATCCTACACCAAAATAACATCGCAACAAGGCTGATTTTGGCCTAAATTAGAAACCCTCTTGAAAAGTGTCAACAGAAGCAATATTTTTCTTGGGATCCTTAAGGTACCAGGACAATCTCCAATAAATTTCATGAGTATTGGATTCATAGATTAATTATTACAATTCACACAAGGATCACCTAATTATAAAAGGGAAATTCATAACTCAAAAACTATTCATGCAATGACTCTCAAATTTTTACCAGAGCTTCTACTCATCAAGAGCAGCTCACCATACAAATTTCATAATTTTTGGAACACTGGAACTCTAGATATAAGTTAAACAAATTTGCATTCATTTAAAAACACATTTTAAGTTGCAATTTAATTCTTCTAGAAACTTTACTACAAGTGTTCATGTTATATTTTTCCTAAATACTACACTTCATGAGGAACACCACAAAATTTGGTTCACCAAAATTGTACCTCTATAACTCCACTTATGATTTTCCAAAGGTGCATACAAATATAGAAATAAATGAACTATCTTTTCACTTCACAGTCACTGACAGCCGGGGTCCACGCCTCAGACAGGCCCGCACGTCAGCGACAGCGAAAACAGAGCACAACGTGGGACGACGCTATCTCATCGGCGGCGAGCCTCACCAGCGACTTCACCGGCACGACCGTGATCCCCAAGTCCTCCCGAACCTATTGAGCTACCTAGCTAGACCTATCGCCGGAGCCAGCGACGACGGTGGCGTCAATGGCGACACAGTGGTGCGGATCGATGGCAAGACGCCGGCGCTGGCCATGATAGCTTGATCTACTGCTACGTCGAGCTCCAACATACTACGGCAAAGCTAATGCACCCATAGTAACAGCTAGAGGCGGTCGGAGACATCCTGACCACGACATCGTGGCACGGCGACGAAACTCCAGCGAGGCCGTGCGCGGCGCTAAGACCTTACCTGGCGCGGCTAGCGAGCAATGCAGGCATGGTGGTGTGGTAGGAGTACGATGACGCTACTACTGTGGCGAAGGAATGACATGAGCACAATGCGGAGCAGGTTAGCCGGCAAGCGTCGGTGGAGCTGCGTCGAGCTGCTGCGGTTGCTGCGGGTGAGCGCTGAGGCGAAGGAGGAGGCAGTGAATGGAAATGTGAGTGCAGGGAGGGAACGGGCGAGTGCGGGCGTGATGTGAAGTGCCGAGGCCCAATGTGGCCTGACGGTTCAGGACATTGGCGACGCACGTCTCTCACGCAGTGTTCAAACACTGAAGCCGATCGGGTCACTGTAGCGTGATTCAGTTAAGCCATCAGAGCGACGCCCGAGCCAGACAGCGCAAGTTGGTGACGCTCGATCTCCTAAACCGTGAAGCAATAGCACAAACAATATAAATCAAAGTTGTAGCCCTACATACCATCTACAATTTCTATTAAAGGATCATAGTCTAATTCTCAAAGAATCATGAGTAAAATCATCACCAATGTTGAGCTATTACACTAGAAATCGGTTTTGCACTTAGAAAAATTCTAAGTGCTGAAAAACAGTGAAATATTGATTTTTGCGAGCTCAAAATGACTAAGTTGTGCACTGAATTAGCTCATGACCCAAAAATAAAAGTTGTTATACTCCTCAAGTACAACAACTTTGTTTTAGGGTGCACATCCATGCAAAGCTTCTAAAATGTAGTTCAACTCCGGTCAAACCTAGCACCTAAAATTGGTACCTTACACTATAAGTATGACTTAGAGGTTAAACTAGCTTTGGTCATGAATACCAAAATAGTTCCTAGTAACATTCTAAACATGTTAGAAGCATTCTTAAGGTTTCACAATCATTTCATACATTGATCACATGTAAATCCTAGGTCAAACTAAGCATATCATCACTTAGGAGCATAATTAGTCAATTTAGTTAACATGAACAGTGCTCCACTATGTACCCTAAGTGTAGTTAAGGTGTTTTAGGGGATAATTAACCACACCACACATTGATCACACCAAAATCAAGCATCACATGCATTGAAACAAGGAAAAACAAGTGAATTGCTACTTTTGTTTCAAAGCCATGTTTCATATGTTTCATGAGTTTGTTGCATAGTACTAACTAACCATGTTTCATTAAAGTATGTGACATGTTTCAAGAGTGAGTTGCACATGTTGCACACTATCCATTTCATAAAACAAACACACATGGAATATAAACATATGTTGTAATGTTTCAAAAGCATGTTCCAAACAATCTAAGCTCATGGATGGATGAATGATGCTCATGTTTAGGAAATGCAAGTGCAAATGTGAGAAGCCAAACACCTGGGGTGTTACAAACTCCCCACATTTACATCAACTATCAATATGGTACTAATTGATGTTGCACCCTCCACATTTACTAATGGACCTAAATAAACATTAAAGCCCATTAGTAAATAAATGCATGGGCCTTTGAGATTTATTAGGATTATTGCACATGGGCTTTGAGAGTTGGTTGGAAAATGGGATATATTATTTATTTTCAGAATTAATTAATTTCACGAATAAAATAATTCTAGAAAAGTCCAGAATTGATATTTAAGCCACGAAAAATACTCTGAGACCTTCAAAAATTTGGGGAAAATTCCCAGAGACACTTTGGAACATGATGAACCCAAATAAAGAATTTGGATCTCATGAAAAGATTGTTGGGAACCTGGAACCCAAAGATTAAGGTGAAGGAGGTAGGAATTAAATTCCAGAAAGAAGCTGGAAAATTCCTAAAGATAGATATTGGTCTCCTAAACGTATTTAAAAAAATATATTTTGCACATATAACACAAGGTGTGACCGGCATGAATGCAACAAACAATTTTCTACCTTAAGATAAATTTTAATCTAATAAAAATTTATTTTTTTCTCATGTTTTCTTGAGCATAAAAAAACAAAATTAAATCATTTTAGTTCTATTTCAAGAGAAGTAAATTTTAGGGGCATGATGATGAACGGAGTGGTGGCGGCGGTGGGCTTCATAGTGCGCCACGTCCAGCCCTACAAAGAGAGGACTCATTCGAGCTTTGACTTCAAGGGAGATACTGATGGCACCCGGGAGAGGACGGAGAGACTGACGAAGAAGGTTGTGCTACGCCAGGCCGCTGAACTATTCACTCCAAACATGCCATTCAGCGTGCTAGGGCAACCGAAAGCCTTCAACCGCATGAACCCACCTCCTCAGGTGAAAATCTTGACTGTTGTTCCTAGTGCTTTTTATCCCGTGCCAGCGCCGAGCAGTGGACTGATTCGCTTGTGGAACGATCAATTTGTAGGAACGGGCGGCGTACTTCTCGGGCGTGCCGAAGAGCGATTGGCCAAAGGCAGTGGACACCAGGCCGACCACTTAGCTAGAGTAAAGTGCCATCAACACCTCGTCCGAATCCAGAGGCAGAGGTGCTAGTCAGAAGGAGGGTCCCCCCCGATATCGGAGAAGGTTCGGGGAAAAGAGCGGCGAATGATGAGCTGGCCGGAAAGAAGAGAAGAACGGTGGATGTAGCTCCCCGCAAGCCGGGCGATATATCACTCGGTAGAGATCGGACCACTCGAATGCAGAGCATGGTGATATCCGAGTGGTCGGACGACGATGAGGCTCCAGTAGCTCCCCCTCCGAGCACTAAAGCATCATCGCGCAACACGCGCGTGGAGGTGCAATTGGAGGGAGGGGAAGGAGTCCCCAAGCAGCAGGTGGAGGAGACACCGACGGTGGGGGCTACAAGACCTCTAGCCTAGGCCATGTGGGTTGACCCTAGATCAGTGCCTAGGTGCTCGGGGAGGTAGCACCGATTCATAACCATCTACTAGGAAGCTGATGTGTAAGTATCTTTGCCTTGGGATTGGTAGCTATCTGTTTTTTACAGTTGCGGTGACCAATGAGCTGATCTGATGCAGAATGGGGCACGCGGAGGACCTAAATCCTTTAGGCCAGACTAGCGAGCAGCCAGGGGCTGATCCCAAGGAGGAGACACTGCGGACAGACTCCGTCCTAGAGTTCCCAGGCGCTCATCGGTCTATGTAGGAGTCGACCACCGCTGCTGATGGAGTTGGTAGCGGAGAGCGGTTGGTGACAATGGTGTGCGATTCGGTGGAGATGGTAGGAGCAACAGCAGGAGCCACTAAGTCTTCAGAGGTAGGAGCGGGAGCTACCGATGTCGTGCCAAAATCGGCGACGCAGAGGCTGGTAGCTTCGGTGGAGCAAGCGGCATGCCTTAAGATGCCGCATGGCGTGGTCGATCGCTGTGTGCAGCCACTGAGCCCCTAGGCAGCGCCACCAGCTATGGAGGAAGAGGACAAGGTCGAGGAGATTGAACGTGAAGAATCATGACCTCAAGCCATCTGCATCCTCCGCAAGCGAGGTGATGAAGTTGTGGTCATGGAGGAGGAGGACACCACTAGGGAGGTAAAGAGGCTATGGCCCACCCTTTCCATAGCTATGAAGCAAATTGAGGTTAGTATTGTGTCAGCGGTGTTGTCTTTGGCGTTGGAGAATATGGTCATTTATAATCTTGGTGCTTTGTAGGGCATAGCGCGAACTATTGTACAACGGCAGCAGTTGATCAAGAGGATGGAGCCCCTTGCTGAGGAGAATGAGAAGCTAAAGGAGGCGGTGAAACTGATCAAGAAGAATGTCCAGAGGGCCTAGCACGAAAGGGATCTTGCTGAATCAAACGCGAGGGACCTAGAGTACCAAAAGGGCACCTTATCCGAGCAGTTGAAGACCGTCTTCGAGCAGCTGGAGTGCACCTCTGAGCAGCTAAGAAGCAGCTCTGAGCAACTGGAGCGCACCTCCAAGCAGTTGAGAAGCGTCTCCGAATAGAAGAAAGGTACTGCGGATCAGTAAATTTATTCTGCATTGCCGAACAGTCTTGATGTTGCTATTGACCGTTATGTTTGTAGAGTGAGATGCAGAGCTCGGCCGGTTGCGTCAAGTTGTCGGCCAACTCTAAGAGGAGAAGGAGAAGGCATCTAGGCGAGTGGAGAAACTGGCCGAGGATCTAGAAGGTGACTAGTTCATGGTTAGAGTTGTTACTGATATGATTTCTTTGTTTGACAAATCCCTTTGGTGTCTACAAAATACCATCCAAGAACCAAGGCGCAGTTCAATGTGCTGGAGCTAGAGGAAAGAACCCATAGGGGAAAACTTGATGCCATGGTGGCCGAAGTCAGGCCGATGCTCGACTGTATAGACATGGAGGTAGCTCCCTAGCCGACGATAGACCGCCCCGTCCAGACGCCATCATTGACATGTGCAAGGCGGTGTGGGAGAACTTCAAAGGCTTCAATCGCGACACCGCTATCTCCGTCGTGATGCATGCCCAAGCGGTGGTCCGGTCTCATTACCCTGCCATCAATCTTCAAGCGATAGGGGCCAGATTCGCCAGAGGGATGGGTACGACAAAGCAGGAGCAGCTGGAAGATGAGGTGGAGGACGCGGCGAAGAGGCTGGCCAGCGATGTCGATCTATTCGGCGATGCAGACGGCGAGGGCCAAGCGCAATAACCCGAGTAGAGAGAAACCTGTATGGAACAGCTGGAGAGGAGAGTTAAATGCACGAGGGCATAAACGAACATTTATGTATTGGTATAAATGTTGTAAGTGGATGTTGTATGCATGTTTATGTGGCTTGCTAGCACTTTTGGTGAAAGTGATACATATTGTTAGCCCTAACACATTTATATGTGGTATAAGTAGCATCAGAGCAGTTAGTTTGTTACTGGGCTCTTGCCCTTGGCTAGCCCATATTCCATAACGTCGAGCGCTGGAGCCCATGCATGTGTAGGAGGAACAGACATGGCCAAGGAACCACAACCGACCACCCATAACACAGAGCGCTAGAGCCCATAGCACGTGCAGGGAGAGATTGGAGACAGGGTTTTCTCCAAAGAACACAGAGCGGAACATGTGCTGCTCGATGGTTGGCGAAATATCTTAGAGATATTTTAGTATGGAGAAACAGGGCCGAGCATTTATGGAGATCACGTATAGTTGTCGGAGTTCGTTAAGGAGTAACTCGAAGCTGGTGATCGCAAATGGAGATTAAACTAGAGTGGCAAAAATAATGGAGACAAATTATGACGACAAAAACTTCATTTATTATGGAGTGGAGAGTACATATGTGGAGCGTTTCAAGGATAGAAACATATAAGTTGCTCGATGTGCCATGAATTGGGGATATCGATTCTCTCCATGTCACATAGCCGGTAAGACCCTGGTCGAGTAACCTCTTTGATGATGTAAGGCCCCTCCCAGGGGAGGAGAGCTTGTGCATCCCTTCGATTTTCTGCTTTCTATGGAGAATGAGGTCACCAACAGCAAATGAACAACCTTTGATATTGCGATTGTAGTATCTATGTAGGCCTTCTAGGTATTTGGCTATGCGGATGCAAGTGGTCAGGCGTTCTTCTTTGGCTCTATCGACGTCCTCTGTCTGAACAGCTGTGGCTTGCTCTTCATTATAATGCTCTATTCTAGGTGCTCGAAATGCAATGTCCGAGGGAAGTACGACCTCTGAGATTTAGACCAAAAAATATGGAGACACACCGTTGTTGCGACTAGCTTGAGTGTGCAGTCCCCAGACCATAGCTGGGAGCTCTTTGAGTCATCTGCCTAGATGCTTTTCCTCTTTCTGGTATAGTCTCTTTTTGAGGGCATCGAGGATCATGCCGTTTGCCCGTTCGACCTGGTCATTGGCTCTAGGATGGGCAACAGAGACGTATTTGACCGAGATGCATCGGTCTTCGTAGAAGTCCCAAAAATGGTGGCCAGTAAATGTAGTTCTGAGGTCGGTGATAATGCTGTTTGGGAGACCGAATCTATGGATGATATCTTTGAAGAGCTCGACTACCTTCTTTGCAGTAGCCGAAACAAGCATCTTGTACTCAATCCACTTAGAGAACTTGTCAATGGCGACGTACACGTACCAAAATCCACCTAGAGTGGGCTTGAAAGGCCCGATCATGTCGAGTCCCCAGCATGCAAAAGGCCAAGATGCTAGGATGGTTTGCAATTCCTGCGGCGGCACGTGTATTTGCTTGGTGAAAAACTGACATCCTTCACAACGTCGGACGAGGTCTTCTGCGTTGGAGATGGCCGTGGGTCAGTAAAAAACAGCTCGGAAAGCTTTGCCGACTAGGTTTCTAGAGGCCGCGTGATTGCCATAGGAGCCAGAGTGAATTTCAAGAAGTAACTTCACTCCCTCTTCTTGGGTGATGCATTTCTACAGTATCCCTTCCTTGGCACTTTTCCTCATCAAGTTCCTGTCTACCAGCATGTAATGCTTGCTGTGATGGATAAGGCATTCAGTTTTGGTTTTATTGGCGGGTACGTCGGTGCTGGTGAGGTACTTGATGAACTATTCCCTCCAATCTACGGCCGGCGAAGGTACAACAAGTACCAGCTGCTCGATGGGGGAGGATTTCCTGAACTTCCTTCTCTTCCTTAATAGACGGTGTACAGAGGTCTTGAACGAAAACCCCAGGCAGAATCACGACATGAGAAGAGCCTATCTTAGATAGGTGGTCGGTGAGCTGATTTTGGTCTCGTACCACGTGGTGGTACTCGATACCATAGAACTTTCCTTCGAGTTTCCTGATCTTGGCGCAGTATGCGTCCATCTTCTCACTGGAATAGGACCAATCTTTGTTGACCTAGTTGATGACCAGCGTGGAGTCTCTGTATACCATGAGGCGTTTGACACCGAGCTCGACGGCTATACGAAGTCCATGGAGACATGCTTCATACTCCGTGGCATTGTTGGAAGCTGGAAAATGAATTCAGAGGATGTAATAGAGCTTGTCCTTAGTTAGAGTAATAAACAAAATGCCAGCACCAACACCGTTGATGTTGAGGGCACTGTCGAAATACATTATCCAATGCTCGGTGCAAGCAGTGGGGATGGGCTCTTGGATCTCGATCCACTCGATTGATGTTGACTTAATGGTCGGCACCGCCTGAATTCGATGGAATAATAGCATTATCGCCCACTTGATGATGCTGCCATTAGCCTCTTTGTTATGGAGGATGTCCCTTGAGGGAACTCGGTGACCACAACGATCTTGTAGTACTCAAGTTGGATCTCGATCCGAACTCGAGGGTAATGAGTTTTGGACTCATTAAGAACCTCACTGATGAAGTAGATCGGACGTTGTACCTTATAGGCATGTCTGGCTTCCTCGCGCTCGACGACGATAGCTGTGCTAATGACACGAGAAGTGGCGGTGATGTAGATCAATAAGGTTTTGTCTGGTTGAGGCACCATCATGATCGAAGGCTTCGTTACAAACAACTTGAGCTACTCAAAGGCGTACTAGCCTCCTGATGAAAAGCACTTGAGGCCAGTTTGAAGAGCGGTAGTTCCTTTTCATGGAGGATGCCGAGAGCAGCCATGCACCCCTTGAGGGAATCCTTTACGCAGGTTGTCCATTTCATATTGGTAATGGTGGAGACCTTGTCGGCATTGGGTTCTATGCCGCGGGCGCTGATGATGTAGCCCAGGAGTATGCCGAATGGGACCCCAAAGATGCACTTTGAAGGGTTCAACTTCCATCGGTATCTTTTCAGGTTGGCGAACGTTTCTTTGAGGCCGATGATGAGATTATCGGCGGTTTTGGATTTGACGACCACATCATCGATGTAAGCTTCGATGTTGTAGCCTATCTACTGGTCAAGGCACATCTGGATGGCCCTTTGGTAGGTCGCCCCTATGTTTTTGAGTCCAAAGGACATGGTGGTGTAGCAATATGCAATGAAAGGCGTGATGAATGACGTTTTGATCTGGTCATCCTCTTTGAGGGATATCTGGTGATAGCCGAAGTAATAGTCGAGGAAGAAGAGGAGTTCGTAGCCAGCGATGGAGTCTACAACCTCGTATATCCGAGGCAGACCGAAGGCGTCTTTAGGGCAATATTTGTTCAGATCAGTGTAATCAACGCACATCCTCCATTATTTATTCTTTCTTTGGACAAGGACTGGGTTTGCCATCTACTCAGGATGATACACTTCTTTAATAAATCTAGCTACTAGGAGCTATTTTATTTCTACCCTAATAGCCTCCTTCTTGTCTGGCATGAATCATTGGAGGTTCCACTTGATCGGCTTGGCGGTCGGTGAGATATTCAAGGAGTGCTCGATCTTCTCCCGTGGTACCCCCGGCACGTCTGTAGGTTTCCAAGCAAACACATCAGTGTTGGCATGTAGGAAGGAGATGAGCATGCTTTCCTATTTGGGGTCGAGATGAGCCCCAATCTTGGTGGTCTTGGTGGGGTCGTTGAGGCCGAGGCCGACCTCCTTTGTTTCCTTAGACTTGGCAGAGGCACATGGAGGCTCTAGCGCTGGGATCTCTAGGTCGTCGGTGGGCACCGTCTTGGTGTCGTTGACCATGCTGGCCATCTAGATGGAGAGGTCGGTGGCTTCGGCGAGGGAGAGACTCTCTGTTTCACAGGCGTAGGCAATGGAGAGGTTGGCCCATAGAGCCAGAACTCCTATAGGCAAAGGCATCTTCAATACCAGATAGGCATTGTGCGGTATGGCCATGAACTTGGCCAGAGCTGACCGACCAAGTATGGCATGGTAGGTGGTGTTGAAGTCGGCAACGTAGAAGTTGATGTGCTCAACACAGAAGTTGCTAGCCGTTCTAAATTGTACCGGGAGGGTGATCTCTCCAAGCCATTTGATGCCCTGCCAAGTACCACGCCCTAGAAGGAGGAGTCGAAGGGAGTGAGGTCTTCTATTCCGAGACCCAGCTCCTTTAGGGCTCCGGCAAAGAGGAGGTTCAGGGCACTTCTGCCGTCGATGAGTACTTTCCTGAAGAGTACTTTCTTGATGGTTGCGTCGAGAACGAGGGGGAAACGCCCTGTGTAAGGGATGTCTACCCACTGGTGATGGGGACCTTCGACCAGGGGCGATAGCTAGGGTTGGCGATAGCATCTTCTGTGTTGACAGCGAGCACCCGACGGGCGGTGAGCTTTCGATCTCTTCTGCTCTTGGTGGTGGCGAGGCCCCCGAAGATAGTGGCGACCACTTTGTCATGATCCTAGAAGGCATTGTTGTTGTCCCTAGGTGGTCGGCGACCTCTAGCTCCATCATCGTTGTCGTCGTCCTTCTTTTTGGTCTGGAATTCCTTAGCCAAGCCAAGGCAGTCCTTCATCTTGTGCTTGCTATTCTTGTGGAGGGGGCATGGTCCTTCGAGGATCTTCTTGTACTACTCATTGTAGTTATGCTTGGCGCAAGGTTCATGAATGGTGGCGACAATGTTGTCTGGTCGACGACGGCAATATTGACCAGCTTTGGACCCTTCTGACCAATCATGACCACTGTCATGATGCTGGCCGCGGTCGTCATAGCGACGGTCACTGTGGCGTCATTCATCGGGGCGCTCATCGCTACGGTGAGTTAGGTGGTGAGTGCTCGCATCCTCGTTGAAGCCAACTTCGGCCTCTTCAGCGTCGGCGTACTGATCGATGGACGTGATCATCTCACCAATCCCCTTTGGTGGCTTATGATATTGCATGTGTTTTGAGGGGGTCCCTACCCGCCTTATATAGTCTAGGGGGCAGGGTTACAAGTCGGTTAGATCTAAGAGATAACTAGAAAGTAATAATAGATTACATGAATCATGGGATCGAACGTATCCTAACAGATCTCGTAGCATCTTCAGGATATCGCCCTTTATGCCTTGCAGTACACGCCGAGTAGTGTCGTGCACCATAGGTCTTTGTCTTGTGGGCTGGACCACCCCTAGCAGCATAGCCTTTGTAGTCTACCATGTGTATCTAGGGTCATACCCCCCACAGTAAGTCAAGTTGTACCCTCATTGGTTTTAGTAGTTAATTATCTAGGTGTAGCATCCTACGTGCGCGAGTATGAGTTCCCTTCTCATGCTCGACTTCTACCATTGCCCAAGCAACTAAGCAATAAGCATTAAGCATTCCCATTCCCATTGTTTAGATGAGAGGCTTCTATAGATTATTAAGCTACTCTAGGTGTAGGTTAAGAGTGATCATTATCCAAGACTACATGTAATGCATAACTCATAATGCAACTTGGTAAGTATCCAAAGTAGGGTTTATAATAGTGGGGTGCCTATCTGATGGTGTTGTCGTCCAGACATCTAGAAGCTGATGACGAAGACTCATGCACGTTCCTGAGTGAATATGAAAGATCGTCTAAGAGATACATCGACGATCAGAATGATGAGGAGGAACATGGGTGAATAGGGTTAGATTACTAACTTAGGACTTAAGGAGAGAAATCTAACTATGGATCTACTACTGCATTTGGTATGACTAAGGTCTCTTGGTTGTAGGTTGGTTACTCGAGTAGGTTGCTTAAGCTAGCTCACTCTTCCTGTGACTAGCGGACACTCCGTTCTACCAATGGACACTCCGCTGTACTGGGTACCGAGATAGGTTGTCTCTGGTCTGGCTCTGTACTGATCGACAGACGCTTCATGGAGTTCACGGAGACTCCGAGAGGTTTGGGACTTAGGCATCTATAGGGTTCTCTATCCACATCGGATAGTCTAGTCAATCAACGAATGCTCCAGTATGAACTGGGTGTTCTTAGGTTGTTGGGTTACTGTTCTCCATAATTCAATGGATACTCCGCCGTGGGTGATGGATGCTCCGCTGCACTAAGCTGACGGGGAATAAGGTTCCTTGGTGGTTTCCTAAGGATTGATGGACACTCCATCACACGAGCGATAGAACCTATGCTCCAAGGAAATCCTAGGCTTCAAGCTTAGATTTGTGGAGTTGTGCATCTTGCATGTGCCAAACATTCCTATGATGGCTTAGGTGGATCACTAGGCTCACTATGGTTGGGTTATAAGCTAGTTTCACTAAGTGTGGCTCAAGGCTTAGGAATTAAACCAAAACTCATGAGATGAGAGATAAACCTTGAGATTGAGATAGAGATCCTTGGCTCTGAGATCAAGAGCTTCCATAGCCTGAAGATTGAATATCCAACTCTCCTTCCATCAAAGCTTCCATCTCCAACCTCCATCAAAACCACACATTAACTACTTTGGGGAAAATCCACAAAATGGGAGCTACTCTCTTGAGCTCACCATGATTAGGTTGAAGAGATTGATGGAATCCATGGGGAGGTGCTGATGCTTCTCTTCTTCCTCTTTTCCTCCTTCAATCTTCTCTTCATTCCTTTCTCTCTAGTTCTAAGGTTCTTCCTTGTTCTTGAGAGGTAGAGAGAGAGGGTGTTTGCAAATGAGTGGATAGGTGATAGGGTGAGTGAGAGGGTGCTCCTTCAGCTGGTGAAGTATCTCAACTCATGCTGACATGTGGGTCTAAGTCCATAAATAAAGAAACAACTTAATTTCCACTTAGCTTTGTTCAGCCCTGACTCTTATTGGATGGTCCGGTGTACTGGCGGATGGTCCGGTATTCCTTGTCTTTGCTTAATTGACTAAGTAATTGAATGGATGTTCTCGATGTCGAGTGTTGCATTTCATAGTGCAATTCTTCACTGATGGTTGGTGACTGACTCCTTTTAATAAATCAAACTAGCTGCCTAGGTTGCAACGAACTCAGATCATTACAGCGGTGATAGCCTTGTCTGTCCTTTGTAATCCCCCACATTAGGGTATGACGTAGAGCTACAGGCCGGTATCACTTGGCTGACCAGGTGTAAGCCGGTGCCTGAAGTAAGCAAGTAGGATTAAAGTTTATCTATCCTTAGACCCTAAGCCAGCAGAATCCTTCCCTACCCTTATCAGCTGTCCTTATGTTGTCCTTGGACGAATTAGCTAGAAGAAATACCTCCGTTCCCTGTGAAAATACGATACCCTGAATACTTCTGGGTCAAAGCTATAATGGTAATTACGTACGCTTGTGGATTCTTTCTGTAAACATTAAGAAATGCCAACCAGCTTTCTAACACCGTTGCTAGGGAACGGTTGCTATTTTCTTCAAACCTAGTTCGTCCTCGTATCTGTATCCATTATTTTTATGAAAACAAAAATATTTTCTCTTTTACCTTTTCAACTATGAAGCCAACACAAATTCAAAACCCTGCCACTTCAAAGGGGAATTTTCTGAGCCACCACCTCCAAAATCAAACCTTTCATCCAGCTATGAACCCATCTCTGGGCTAGAAAATGAAAACCCGTGCCACCACCTGCACGAATTTGAGGAGATGTGTTCATGCTTGAGCATCTCAGGCACGACACAAGGAACTCTAAGGTGGAAATTGTTTCCTTTCTCTCACTGGGAAGGCAAAACAATGGTACACATTTGCCATAGAAAGTATGAATGTGGACTGGGATGAACTTAAAGACAAGTTTTGTCTTGCATTTTCCCCATGTCCCGTATCGGCTCTCCGCCAAGGGCAATCCTCGACTTTGAGCAGTACGAGAAGGAGTCTATAGGTGCAGCCTAGGCTAGGTTTTCAAAGTTAATGCCGACCCAGACTTGTCTTTACCCGATAGTATTTTGCTGTGACTCTTTTGTTTCGGTATTGACATGGAAGCTAACATGTGCCTCAATATGACCTCCGGAGGTAGATTTACACATAAAACCATGATGGAACAAGTAGAATTCCTTGAGCAGTTCATAGCCAAACACGCTTCTTCCATCATAAGAACCAAACCCCTCCAGGCCAAAGTCATGTCAAGTGTTGAGGAGTCCTCATCAGTCAAATCC
Organism: Miscanthus lutarioriparius; assembly: GCA_904845875.1. Classification (NCBI taxonomy): domain Eukaryota; kingdom Viridiplantae; phylum Streptophyta; class Magnoliopsida; order Poales; family Poaceae; genus Miscanthus; species Miscanthus lutarioriparius. The sequence goes on from CAJGYO010000002.1 coordinate 48,564,540, forward strand.
AAACACGTACCATCCGTAGATTTGACTCATGAACCCTCACCCGAACCACGAACACCGAAGAAACGATTAATTCATCCTTCGGAGTTCCTTATAAAATTCGAGGATTATGGCAATACCTTGAAGTTATCATGGCACAAAAAGCACTTAAAGTAAGCTTCCCCCAAAGTAGAACCATTGAAAGAATAGTTAATGGAAGTGAAACGTTCTTCCGAAGCAATTCAGATTCTTTCACCTTCACGACCATGCCTTGTTCATTGAGGGGAACAAACATAGAAGCCTTGCACAACCCCATGGTCGAGACTAATATCATGTTTGAATTCCTTGCGGAAACCCTTTTGAGCAAAATGCTGCTAGTCTCGACCAACAAGCTCTTCAAAAGTCCATCCGAACTCATGTTTGAGTGTTGTGGGATTGCCAAGGCTGTGCCAATCATAATAGATGAAATTGAGGTTTTCATAGATGTCCACATCTTTGCCATCCTTGAGTTCAATCTTCTCATAGGCTACCCGTTGGACAAACTTTTTCAAGAAAAACCTTCCCATGGGAGCCTTGATGAGAAGTTTGGGAAAACTTCTTTTGCCATTCCTATCCCTTACCCAAAAAATTTAATGGTGGAGCATCATCCCAAAAATGACTCATTCGAAGAGGTGAAATTCATTTCCCCGTTTGTTTCATTTGAGCTTCCTTATGAAACGGGACATCCATCATCACCCTCGCTCGAACCCAAGCCATGTCCCTCTGGCCATCAAAATGGTGTTCTCGATAATGGATTTCCAAATTATATTCTCTATAAATCTTTAGGATTTTGATTGTACCACTAAATAATAAATCCAGTCTTGCATTTGGCATTTAGGGGATAATTCAATTGCCAAAAGCACCATTAATCCCTGAAGTGTTGCCAGTGGTTAGGACCTTTCCCTCTCTGTCCCTCGCGATCAACATAATAGATGAAAGTAGAATACATAAACACAAGAGATAGGTAGACTATTCTTTATTCCTCTCAATATTGGTAATTAGAACATAGAGCTCCCACGTATATATAGTCCTGCCAAGGCCTAAGAGTTTGGTAAGAGCTCACATACAAATGAACTAAGATTAGGATTCCTCCTTCTCCATTCCCTCTAGTATAGAGTCGGTATGTTTTACAACACTCCCCCTTGGGCGATTACCACGATATGCATATGCCTCGTTAAAAACTCTATCCAAAAACCTAGTGGGAAAAACGGTTCTTGGAGAAAAGAGTACATCACATTCATTAATTGCATTGCACATGTTGTCTCATTAAAAAACTTGTGTGAGAAACCTTCAAGTAAAAACTCACATAGGAAAAAAGAGTACAACATTTAACCTTCTTGGTCATGTATTCTTTAGGATATTCCATTCTTCATGAATAGATATTTATCTTCATGATCTATGCATAAACTTCAATGTTTTAGCAAATATGATCTACTTGATCTTTGTAATTCTAGTGGTTTTAATTACCTTCAAGGTAGATTCACTCAAATTGCTCCTCCTCATAAAGTCATCCTTTGAACTTCATTGTCAGACCACACCTTTCATAAATGTGTGCTTAATAATGGTATGTAGTACCATAATACTATATATTTCAAAATGTTGGCTTATCATTCTTCAATGAATTATAATATGAGTAAACAAGAGCAATATGCTTCATGCATAAATAACCACTTATTAGTTGTGCAAAACAAATAAAATTGATCCTTCAGGGTAATAAATCATTTTAGAAGATTATGGGGGTAAATAAGTTACATTCAATATCTTCTAAATAGTGTATCAAACTTATACTAGAGTTTGAATACTTATAATTCTTTCTTAGTGGATTTTCTAGTTATATGTTCCACAAATCTTTAGGATTTTGATTGTACCACTAAATAATAAATCCAGTCTTGCTTCTGGCATTTAGGGGATAATTCAATTGCCAAAGTCGCCATTATTATTATACCTTCTATGGTATTTAGAGGATATCAACAATTTGTTGCTAGCTTTATAATATACACTTTCTGAGTGTTTGTATGACACCTTCATGGTATTTAGGATTCCTTATTTTCTCTCTCAGGTCTACATCCACTTCAGGGATTAATGGTGTTTTTTCAAGAATTGACTGGTAAATCCTTCAAGGATGTTCTCATTCTTAGTGAATAACATTTCTCTTCTATGAGATATATTCTCTACTACATGAGAGATTATTATATGATATACATAATGTGATAGTGTTATTCACTTACAAAGTCACTCGAGACTATTCCTTCTAGGACATGCTCTTCTTGAGACTTTAATATTCATTCAGGAATATATTATACCTTAGACTTCTTAATACTTGGTATGAGATTTAATTTCCATATGTTGCGATTTATATTCTTCAGGAACTATATGGATCTTCGTAATCCACTTATTAACTGCATATTCCATATTCATTTATTTCATTTGCCAGAGATATAGCAGACCATTTATTTCTTCTTAGTCGGAGATTCAACCTCAATTGCTTTCTTCATTGACCCGATATAATCGCTATAGGGGACTTTGCCATGGACTTTGTTTTTCAGATCCGGGTTCTCATAAGAGAAACATTTGGAATTGTAGAGGTAGCGTTGTCGACAACTATTATTTTCTCCCAACACTCTGACAATGTGAGATTATTCTATCTCTTTGTCATTTCCCAAACAAGAGATAATATATTGTTCTAAGTACCCAACACTATGATGCGCGCGCTTAGTGTGTTGGATTTCATTTTCATGAGGTGCTTAACCTTCTTCATGAGGTGTTCTCTTCATGAGATGGAGGAGTTTGTTCTTATTTAATTTGATAAGTATACATTAAACTAGAATCCACAGGCGTCCCCATAGATTTTAGCTTGATAATATATAATATTTAGTTTACTACTAGTAAACACAACTTTTGGCTTATAACTTCAAGTTACTCCTCTGATTTTTCAAAAATATCTGGCATATGCTCCGCTTCATGCTTTACAAGAACATTAGTCAATCTATTGTTTGATTTAGTGCGTGATACTATTCCTGCTTCAAGCTTCAAGGAATATTTTTCTCTTAAGATCATTTTCCTTCTATAAAAATAATATTTGGCATTCAAAATAGGCTTTCTCTCCCCCTAATGCCAATATTAGATCTTTAATAGCATACATCAAAAGATATCCCCTATTATGGGCTTAGAATAATTCAAAGTTATGTATCTCCAACTACAAGTGGAGGCCCATTCATGTATGCTATGATGGAGTTTAATGGGAAATATTCACACACATATTTAAACATGGGGGTTATTATTCATTAAATGCAGCGAGCTAGAATATATAAAGTGCACTTAAGAATGTTCAGTATTCCTACAAACTTAGGGATGTTCTCCCCCTGATTTACACATGTCATAGTTTATAAAACTATTTCATTATCTAGCTTCTTTATTCTTTAGCCCAAAAAAATCGATCCAAGTAGACAGGAGACACACGTATATGAGGGGGAGCCATCTCTTCATTCATCTATTCACGTATACATCTAGTCCATTTATATAGATATATCCTTCGGGGCATATATGGGCCTACAAGGCATATATGGTATGAGCCCAACAGTCCTCTAATTGAGGAATTCTTAACACTCCTCCTTGGGTGAATACCATGACAAATACATGCCTTATTAAAACTCCAAATAAACCAATGGAAAAAATATGGAGAAAGAGTACATTATTGTCGCTTAATGCATTTGCACATTGTTGCCTCATTAAAAAACTTACATGAGAAACTTCAGGAAAACTCATCAAGGAAAAAAGAGTACAACATATGTCTTGAAGACAACTTATGACCTTTTGGATCATATCATTTTGAATTCTCAAGAATTCTGATCAAGGTTTAATATTTTAGGGAAATTCTCCCCTTGAACCTTGTAGAACTGTCCTGCTATGCCAAGAATGCTTTCTACAGGAAGCATATGCACATAAAGACTTAACAAGTATATCGTATACATTACAAGGATCATTTCATAATCTTAGCCTCATCTTACTTCTGGAACTCATGAGGTAAAAATATAAAGTGTACATAAACAATAAACCCACTTTCATAAATGGTGTCACGATAGAGCCTTCAACAGAGGTTTGGAAGTCACCATTAGAATAACACCTTCTAGGTGTTTGAGACTTTCAAAGTCTCATGAATGACAATCAATATCTTGTAAATACTCCTCCTGATGACAACATCCGTTGAAGTCATTCATTCCCATGACATTAACCATTATTTGGAAATAAACATAGACAAGGATGGTGCAAATGAGATTTCTATATTTAGTCTTCATGACATTTGTCATGATGTTCTTCAAGATGCAAATTTGTGCACTATAAAGTTGCACTGATGCACATCTACGAGGTGTGACCAATAATCATTATTCTTTATATCATTAGAATTTTCTCTATTCATAATTGTGGTGACTCCTACTGGGATTGATTCCAGATTCTTCAAGAATCTGTATCTTTAATACATAGTGAGATATCACAAGTCTGTATTTCTAGCATTAATGGGGAAAGTATTGCTAGTAACACCAAAATATATATCATATCAGTTTTCCGAGGATACTTTAATTCCATATCTTCAGGTGGAGAATGCATTATATCATAAGTATATATACACTCGTAGTAAAATCTCATGAAATGTGCATGTGCTTATATGGTATACCATTATTCCTTTTAGTTCATCTTTTCATTCTAACCACTCGGGTCTTATATGGGTCTTTATTCCTTTCGAGGAATTCACTTATTTTGGTGCATTCAGACTTATCACCATATATTCCTTCAAAGAAAATCTTTCAGGGAGTTGTTATATTTATGGGAAGATCATTTCTCTTAAAGACAATATTGATATGAGATTTTGATGTTGCTCTTCATGGATTTTCAGAATCCCATAACTGCATATTTTGATTCATGCCATTAGCCAGATTCTTTATATAGCGGAACATATTTTGTAAAACTTGTGCCAAAACTGGTCTCTTTTAGGACCTTTTTGTAACACCCTCGGTGTTACGCCCTAAACAAACTACTAAATCATGTCATGAGCATCGTGTTTATGTAACAATGCATGTGATAGAAGGTATTGATAAATTTCTTGTAGCCTAAAATAACCAATAAAATGTTAAATGAATGTTGATTCAATAGCTCATGTATATCAAGTAGGGTTGAAAATCAATTTTTATTAAGCAAAAATACTATAGAACATGTGTGTGATACTTAAATAAAGTTTGAAAAACAAACTTTGTAGATGACAATGCAACTCTTGCTGTAGAAAAATAATATGACTAGCTAGTATTTCTAATGGCTTAGAAATAAAACTTGAAGTCAAATTCAGCTCAAGACTTGGAAGAAATTTTAAGTTTGAAAACAGCATGACAATACCATGTTGGGGAATTAATTCTGAAAAATCTAGCTAAAGGTCAATGCTGTGTTTTTGCTCCTTGTGGTAGACTGATGTACCATCGTTAGCATGGTCGAGGTAGTTTAGCTTCAACTGTGTTAGGTTAGTTTTTAGACGCGCTTTAAAATTCGTGCACGTCATGTGCCTGGACTGTGCTCACGATCACCTCGTGCGGCCGCTCGGCGTCGCGCGGCTGGCCACATTCCGCTCACCGCGGTACCGTTGCCCGGTCGGCCTGTATGACTATGGGTTGGCTGTGGCTGGCCCAGCGGGCCACCGTTGTCGCCCTACAGCTACTGGCCGTTGCACTGCTGCCCCACCTTGTAGCTGCGTGCATCGCTGCGCCATGCTAGAGGGCTGCCACAATGCTACACCGGTGTAGTCGCTACGTGGTCATGTGGCGAGGCGTCATCGCGATGCTGTTGTTGGGTGCCCCCGCTGTCGGCGCGTGCGTGCGTCATTTTGATCGCTAATGCACGTGCGGGGTCAGGCCGAGGCCGGGGCCGTTGTTGCCATGGCTACGTGGCAATCGCCCTACCCTATGATTCACCTACCGTGAGTCCCTGTCGCCGCTTGCCATGTCTGGGTCAGCCGACCCTAGCTTCAGGGTGATGATTACATCTCCCTGCTTCGCCCTGTCCCGCTAGCCGACGCCGGTGAGCCGCTCGGACTCAGCTACCGCATTCAAGTGCTCCACGCGCTGGCACACCTCTTGGCTCTGTCTAGCACTACCCGACGTGCCTCCTACCCTCGTTTGTGCGGCCATGTCCTTGTGTTGTCGTACCCTATCGGGTCATGGTCGGGTCACCTCTGATGGGGCATGTGTGATGTAGCAGGGGCGATGCGCCGCCCTCTTCCCTTCATAATCACTAACTCAAAGCTTCCCAGCTCAATTCCTCGTGTCTGTGAGAAGCAGAGGAAGTTAGCTAGACGCCCCACTCTCGTCGGGTCCAACGGTGGTCTGGCTGCGACCAATTTTGGATTTTTCTCACCGCCGGTCATGTGTGTCGTCGTGACCAGAGGTTTGGGGGTAAGGCCTGTAGGAGCGGTAATAGTTCAATTACTCATAACCCTGAGCTTGCCATGACCTCCTCTATCTGGTGCTCGCACCATTTGGCCAGGGCGCTTACTGGAGATGTGGTGACGCATGGGTGTCTATCCTAGAGAACCACCACCTCGGCGGCTCACATGAGGCCAGGCCACCTTGGCACTCCCCTGCCTCAACCGTCACTGCAGCATGAATTCTGGTGAGCTATTGGTGCTTACCCGCTAGCCCTACCACCCCAATAGAACCTTAGGTCACCAGAATAGTCACGCCGCCACCGTGGATAGCCGCTCACCTTTGCAGCCCACGACAGTGCGCCTCCGTGTCCCTAACCGCCACCCATCCTTGCGCGTTTAGCTGTAGATGGTGGTTGGCCCGTTACCCCCGTAGTAGCATGCCTAGGTTGCCCAGCGTAACCGCCTTATGCCGTCGGCTACCGTGTCAGCGCGCGCGGGGATTCCCAGGGACCTCCCCATGGTAAAGGTGAAAACATCCGAGGGTTCAGTTGTAAGATTACTGACGGTAGGAATAGTGCGCATACTAGTCTTGTTATTATCTAAAAGCACGGGGGCTTTTCCGCAAAACAGCCAATGCACGCGGGCGCCCCCGGCCTTCGGCCATACTAGGCCACTGCGACGTGCACGCAGCCGCGCCGCGGTGGGCTACTGGGCCTGAAAGGGTTGCTGCCAGCCCTTTCCTTTTTCTAATGCATTTTCTAATTTAGTTTCTAAGGCAAACTTGTAAATGCAAAATAAATTTGTGTAGTTGACTGTAACACTAAAAAATTTCATTCTTTTAAAATAAGTAAATTTGATTTAATTATGTTATTATGTGTGCATTCAAATATAGGAAATTAATAATTTTTGGGAAATTAAAATCAAATATAACGTTAGTAACATTTTGATGCATACATGCTGCTACACCTTTATTTTTGCAATGGGTTTTGATCAAATTTGAATTTGGATACAAAATCAGTTTGAAAATGGTTTGCTAAAACTCTAGAAAATACAAAGAAAAAGGAAATTCATTCTCTCCCCGCCCTTCTTCATTTCAGCCCGCTGGCCTTTTCCTCCTCGCCAGCCCGCCAGCCCAGCCGCGCTAACTCCCTTCCTCTGCACCAGCCCAGCCTCGCGCGGCCTGCATCACTGGCCCGCTCGCCTTCCCCCTTCCCCCCTTCCCCGTTTTCTTCCTGGGCTGGCCCAGCTCGGCTGGCAGCCGCCGCTGCCGCACCCCTTCCCCGCGTCTCAGCCGCTGTCCGCTCGGGCCCACACATCAGTGCCTTCCCCCTCCTCCTGCGCATCCTGCAACCGCAGCGCCGGTCAAGGCCGCAATCGCCGCGCCCACTTCGGTCGTGGGAGCATCCTCCCCCCGTGCCCGGCCTCTACAAAAGGGAGGCGAACGTGTAGCCGCCCACCCTGCTGCCTCCCCGCTCCAATTTCGCGCTCGCCCATGCACGAGGAAGCCGCAACTGCCACGCCGAAGTGCGCCGAGGTCTGCTATCCGCCCCTCCGCGTGGACAGCCATCCCCGAGCCGCCTCCGCCTCCATTTTTTCCTGCGGTGAGACCCCCTTGCTTCCCTCTTTCTTCCCGTGCCATTTATTTCGAGTTTCGTGGCCTCTAGGGCCCTACCTGTGAGCACCGACGTGCTTCACGCCGCCGGCCATGGCCGCCACCGCGCCAACTATGTCCTCCGGCTGCCTTCTCGGCCTAGGCGAGTTCGCGTGCACCCCCTCTCTTCCTCGGTGCCCTCGGTTCTTCGAACCATGGCCCATAGACCCTAACCCATGCGCGCCGATGACCTCCTTACCGCCAGTCATGGTGCCCCGCCGCCGGAAGCACTGTTCCCGGCCGCCGGCCTCCTTTCTCTCTCCCCCATCTCTTTTCTCTGCCGTCCATCGCATGATCAACGGTCCAGAGAGGCCGATACCCATTCGTCGTGGCAAAATTGCTAAAGAGTCCCTCGGTTTTCAGCAAATTATGCCCACCGCCCCACAGTTGATTAAATCTAAATATTCTTTTTATTTATTTTAAATCCAAAAATAGTTCATACTAATTACAGAAATGCCACTATATTTGTTTTGCTCATAAAAACTTCGTTTTAGCTCTGAATCGACCCGTTCAAATTGCGTTAGTTTCGTAATTTCATAATCTACGTGTTAGTACCACTATTAATCATGTTTGCAACTTTTAAATTTCATGGTTAGGTTTACTTAATTAATTTGCTATAGGAAATCGTGTTTAAATCATAAGTTTCGCGTTTTAGCTTCAATTTTCGTGAACTTCGCGTTGACGTGATCGTAGCGAGATAGATTATTTTCATAAACATTTTATCTTGTTTTCTATACTGCTGGTGTATTGTTCTAATTATAGGATTATTTGCTTTGCATGAATGCCTTTGGAATGTTGTATGTTGCCGTGTTGGTCGTGTTCAGACGATGAGGAGAACGTTGGAGACCAAGAGTTCTTTGACGACCAGCATAAGTTTGGTAACCAAGGCAAGTATAGCATGGGATCTACCTTTATGCCTATTCACCATTTATTAATTACTCATTTGCATGTGTCTAATTTTGATACCCGTAAGGACATCCTATTGTTTGATTATCCTGTTCCTTGTTCTCCTATGGGTTATATGCATATGGGTAGTTTGCTAGCGCTCAATGTAACTATACATGATCTACATAATGAAATAATGGTTCTACGGAACGAAAAGGTGAAATTGACTTTTAAACAACTGGATTATAGGGCGAAGGAGCACATGACTTTCGATCATGATGCTCTTGGCCCTCCATAAGGACTTATCTGTCGGCAAAAGCTAGGACTGACAGTGCAACTGTGAGGGTCACATGGCTCTGACTTTAGCTCAGTAATAAGACCTTTTCTAGCTTGTTAGATGTTACCTTTATGGCGCAAAAGGGGCTTGCCACGTTGGGTATAGGACTACCTCTGTTCCTATGTGTATAGCCGCGATGGATATGTGCCATAGGAAAGGGGGGTTCCTACATCTGCCTGTCGAGGAAACCTAGCGGCCCTAACTTGTTAGAGAAACCTATAAAATGGCATCATAGTGTACCCTGCCCGCTCACCTTGGCAGTGATATGGGAGTAATTAACTCGGGCATATGGGAATCACGACTCGTGGTGAATGTGCACAACCTCTGCAGAGGGTTACAAACTGTTATAACAACCGTGCTCACGGTCACGAGCGGCCCGAAAAACTCACAGAATAACTGGTTATTTATTGTTGCCCATTTATGATGTTCTATGATGATAATATGATACAATTGATTCTGATATCTGATCACGTGGGTTTAATTGGGGCTTAAGCATAACTTGATAATAGTTAATGATAAAATCCTGACTTACTAAAAGTGCTAACCGCAGTAAACCAGAGTCACCTTTTTTGAGCTTTCATAACCCCATGTTATCTTGTTAAGTGCGGGAAGTACTTACGCTTGTTTACTTTCTATATTTGGATAAAAATCCTGGATGGGTAACAGATGACAACGTATATGAGGAGTTTCCTGAGGACTATTAGGCTTGTGGTCAACCAGTTGATCGTCCCTGTGTTGGAGCTTCCACGAGAGAGCTATCTTTTTATTTTCTGCTGTGTTGTGTAAGACTATGTTATGGTATTAAACGTGATGTAAGAAACACTGTGATGATACTTTATGTAATTTGTCGACTTATGTGTGAGACTAATCCCTGGGCACACATGAGTTTAGTGCATTCAATTTTATCCTTAAAATTGGGTGTGACAAATTGGTATCAGAGCCGTGTTGACTGTATGACGCAAGCCTAGTTAGAAATGGTCATTTTAGCATCTTTGCTCCACTAGTTTCCTGCTTACTGTCTCATTCTTGTTATTTTATTAAAGTATTTATGCTATTCATACCCTAATCTATTATATAAAATTTTTGATACTAATTCTATCTTACTCTAAATCTATAGATGTCTCGTAACCCGAAGATCGCCCACCTCAACATTGTAGGCTACCGCGCTATGTTCACCCCCCGTGCTCCATAGGCGGAGAAGGAGATTGTGATCATCTCCGATGATGAGGTGGAACCCTTGATCGAGGATGATGAGGAGTGGATGACTACCCCGACACCTGCACCTGCTCCTACTCTAGCTGTTGCACCTGTCTATGCTGCTATAGCTACCCCAGCGGAGTCATCAGCTACTTCACCTATGCCTATGCCATCCCCAGCTGTCCCTATGGTGGATGAGGAGATAGGCTGGAAGTGCAAATACTACTTCAAGCTAGCCTCAGAGACGGCCTACTACCACACCCTCCTTACTCATGTGCTGGATGACTACTACCCTGATCTGCACGCCTCCATCAACTATCACTGTGCAGAGTACCAGCATCCTTTGGAGGCAACCTTTTGGAAGGTAGAGCTGGTTGTCATCGCCTAGAATGACATAAAGAATGGACATGAGGTGGAGACTGTCCATCATGCCACTGCCAGATGGGCTCACGCATTGGATGACATGGAAGATGCAGCGCAGGACGCTTACATCTACTACCATGGTCGTCGTTTTGAGGCCATGAAGGAGGATCATTTTAGGTTCCTTCCTCGCAATGATCATGAGGGTAACTGGTAGGTCCTGGCACCACCAGAAAGTGACCCAACTCTAGAAGCAAAAGTGCATCATGTCCATGCCATGCAAGGGGTAGATGAAGAGGTCAAGGGAGAGCTGCGTGCATCACAGAGGGCCGAGAGGCGTCTCCAAAAGCAAGTTGATGAACTGCATGCTCAACTTGAGCTACCACCAATCTACAAGAAGAAGCGTCGGTCGTTCACCATGATTGACACTGCCCATAGGTGTTAGGTTCCTTGTTTAAAGTTACTACGTTGTTAGTTCGTGTGTCATGTCTAGTCTTGTCTTGTCTTGTGAACTTTAGTGATTAGATGTTTTTAATTGTGAACTTGGATGATTTGGAGTTTATTTGATTGCTGGGGGTTTGTGGGCATGTTCACAAATTCCATAGGTTTGAACCTTAAGTTTAGATGAAGTCTTAATGCAGATGGGTTGTTTTATCTTATCCCTGTTGTGCTGTTTTCTGGAGCAGCATGTGATCTTTATCTTGTATCTCGAAATCTGGCTTGCCAAAAATTCTGAAATTTTTGTGGAGATATCTAGACTTCTGTATCTCTCAAATTTCTCTGGAATCACGTCAATATCTATTCAAGTTTGTGAGATCTAGCTGTCACAAGTTGATGTTTCTGTGCAGACTGGAACCCAGAACAGATTCGGTTTAGCTCTGTTTTTGACCATGTATATATCAGAATCTGTAAAAGTGTTCTAAATAAAAGTTGTAGTTGATCTCCTAAGCTTTCTAACCATTCTTGGTACACCTCTGTTGGGTCTCTGAAACTCGAGTTATGACAGATTTACTGAACTGCTGTATTTGAACCTTGTCCAGAAAAATTCTCAGCATTGTTCCTTATCTTTTATAAGCTTTCTATAATTTGGAAATCTCTAAAATTTTGCGCATTTGTTGGAAAGCAGATGGCCGCAAGAGGAGGAAGAGGCAGAGGCCATGGTCGTGGTCGTGGTGCTCCCATGAATCGACCACCACCGCCACCAGTGACTATGGAGCAATTGATGGGAATGCAAGCGCAGTTGATGCAAGCCATGATGCAACGCTTGGATAACGAACCTGCAAGAGGACCACCGCCTGTTCAGGTCAGAGACAAGCGTGGAGAATTCATGAAGGGTCACCCTACGGTGTTCACTCATGCCTCAGATCCCTTGGAAGCAGACGATTGGTTGCGTGCTATGGAAAAGCAACTCAACATAGCACAATGCAATGATCTTGAGAAGGTGTTGTATGCTTCTGGTCAACTCCAGGGAGCAGCTCAGGATTGGTGGGATTCTTTCTAGTATGGATGCCCCAACGACGCTCTTGCTATCACCTGGTGGGAATTCAAGGACAATTTCCAGTCATATCATATCCCTGATGGACTAGTGGAATTGAAGCAAGAGGAATTTAGGTCACTTAAGGAAGGATCCATGTCTATGGCGGAGTATCGTGACAAGTTTGCTCGACTCTCACGCTATGCTCCAAATGATGTAGCTGAGGACAAGGAGAAGCAACGCCGCTTCCTCAAGGGACTTTATGATGGACTGCAGCTCCAGCTGATGTCCAACACCTACCCTAACTTTCAGTCCTTGGTGAACCACGCTATTGTGATTGACGATAAGCGCAAAGAGATCGAAGCCAAGAAGAGAAGACTTCAAGGGTAAGCTTCTGGAAGCAACACCCGCCTGCGTGCCTATCCCCAGTAGGGTTTTTAGTAGAGGAATCAAGGACCATCTAACCAGGGAAACCATGGTTAGTATCCTCAGCGTAATCAGTTCCAGCAACGCCCTCAGTACCAGCAACAGTTTGGTAATCAGCATCCCCAACAACAGACCAGCAATCCGGCAACACGCCAGGGAATGCCCAACAATGCTCCTATGAAGAGTGGTGCACCCAATAACCCCAATGCATGCTACCACTATGGAGAAGTAGGTCATTATGCTCATCAGTGTCCAAAGAAGCAGAACCAGCAAGCTCCTCAGAACTAGAATGGCAATCCGAAGTTCAACGCCCGACCACCTCACACTACAAAAGTGAACTATGTGTCATCTGATGCAGCTCAGGAGACGCCTGTGGTCATGTTGGATACGTTCAGTGTCAACTCTATCTCTGCTATAGTACTTTTGATTCCGGTGCTTCGCATTTATTTATTTCCCAAGCTTTTGTTAGAATGCATAGCATACATTTATATGCCATGAAAAACCCCATATTAGTAAATTCACCGGGAGGTAGCATGCCAGCTTCTTATTGGAGTCCCTCAACTAGCATTTCCTTAAGGGGGGTATACTTCAAAGTGAAACCTATTGTGTTGAGAACAGCGGGAATTGATCTTATTCTGGGAATGGATTGGATGAAACAACACCGGGCAGTGATTCAGTGTCAGGAGAGATCTGTTGTTGTGACATCACCCAATGGAGATAGAATCTGTGTAGAAGTGGTAGTGCAAGCTCAGCCAACAACCACTATGAACCAGCTGGATGGTGATGCCAATAAACAAGATCGCGTTGTGGAGGAGTTCTCGGATGTTTTCCCCAAAGACTTGCCAGGTATGCCACCTGACTGTGACATTCAATTTATTATTGAATTATTACCTGGAACTGCACCAATAGCTAAACGTCCATATAGAATGGGGGTTAATGAATTAGAAGAGCTTAAGAAACAACTAAAAGAGTTGCAAGAAAAAGGTTTCATACGCCCTAGTTCTTCCCCATGGGGAGCACCTGTGATCTTTGTGGATAAGAAGGATGGTAGCCAACGGATGTGTGTGGATTACCGTTCACTTAATGAGGTTACAATCAAGAACAAATACCCTTTGCCTAGGATTGATGATTTGTTTGATCAGTTGAGAGGAGCCCATGTGTTCTCCAAGATTGATCTCCGCTCAGGTTACCATCAGCTAAAGATTTGAAACTCGGACATACCCAAGACAGCATTCACTACACGATATGTCTTGTATGAGTATACCGTTATGTCTTTTGGATTGACCAATGCGCCTGCCTATTTTATGTATCTGATGAATAAGGTGTTCATGGAGTTTCTTGATAAATTTGTGGTGGTATTCATTGATGACATACTGATATTCTCCAAGACCAAAGAAGAACATGCTGAACATATAAGGTTGGTTTTCCAAAAGCTTAGAGAACATAAGTTGTACGCTAAGCGGAGCAAGTGTGAGTTTTGGTTGAAGGAGGTATCTTTTCTGGGTCATGTTGTCTCCAATGGTGGAATAGCAGTGGATCCAGGAAAAGTGCAAGATGTGTTGAACTGGAAACCACCAACCAATGTAAGTGAGATTCGTAGCTTTTTGGGATTGGCTGGATACTTTAGGAGGTTCATTGAAGGTTTTTCTAAGCTTGCTAAGCCTATGACAGCTCTATTGGAAAAGGATACTAAATTTGTATGGTCTGATAAATGCCAGGCAAACTTTGATGAGCTAAAGAAGAGATTGACTATAGCTCCAGTGTTGTTTTTGCCCGATTTAAGCAAGAACTTCTCTATATATTATGATGCATCTTGTTTGGGCCTTGGATGTGTGCTTATGCAAGAAGGAATAGTGGTGGCATATGCATCTAGACAATTGAGGAAACATGAGTTGAACTACCCTACTCATGACTTGGAATTGGCAGCGGTGGTTCATGCTTTGAAAATCTGGAGACATTATCTAATTGGGCATAAGAGTGATATCTATACAGATCACAAGAGTTTGAAGTACATCTTTACCCAATCAGATCTGAATCTGAGACAACGTCGTTGGTTAGAATTGATCAAAGACTATGATTTGGATGTGCATTATCATCCAGGAAAAGCAAATGTCATAGCTGATGCACTTAGCAGGAAGAGTTATGCCAATGGGCTTCGGATGACATTTTTGCCAGCAGAGTTGTGTGCTAAAATGGAGCATCTCAACTTGAGCTTCGTCACTAATGTAATGGAATTGGTGATAGTGCCTACTCTGGAGCAAGAAATACGCAAAGGTCAATTGAAGGATGAAAAACTTAAGGAGATAGCGGAGAATATAGTGCTTGGAAAGGTACCAGGATTCAAAACGGATGAGAATGGTACTCTTTGGTTCGAGAAAAGGATATGTGTACCTAAAGTGAAGGCTATCCGTGATGCAATTCTGCAAGAGGCACATGAGTCTGCTTATTCTATACATCCCGAAAGTACCAAGATGTATTTGGATCTCAAAGAGAAGTATTGGTGGTATGGTTTGAAGAGAGATGTGGTAGAGTATGTGGCTTTGTGTGACACTTGTCAAAGAGTGAAAGCTGAGCATCAAAGACCTACAGGGTTGCTACAACCAATGAAGATTCCTGAATGGAAATGGGAAGAAGTTGGTATGGATTTTATTGTAGGTTTGCCCCGCACTCAAAGAGGTTATAATTCAATATGGGTAATAGTGGATCGACTCGCCAAGGTTGCTCACTTTTTACCAGTCAAGACTACCTATATAGGTGCAAGGCTTGCAGAGTTGTACATGGAAAGGATAGTGTGCTTACATAGTGTTCCCAAGAAAATTGTGTCTGATAGAGGCACTCAGTTTACATCGCAATTCTGGCAGAAAGTACATAGATCTTTGGGGACAAAGTTGAATTTTAGTTCTGCTTACCACCCACAAATTGATGGACAGACTGAAAGGATCAACTAGATTTTGGAAGATATGTTGAGAGCTTGTGCATTGCAATATGGTACTAGTTGGGACAAGACTTTACCATATGCTGAGTTCTCGTACAACAACAGTTACTAGAAGAGTCTCAAGATGGCACCTTTTGAGGCGTTGTATGGACGTAAATGTAGAATGCCTTTGTTCTAGAATCAGACTGGTGAAACTCAAGTGTTTGGACCCGATGTCCTTAGAGACGCAGAAGAACAAGTGAGAATGATTATAGACAACTTGAGAGTGGCTCAGACTCGACAGAAGAGTTACGCTGATACTTGCAGAAGAGAGCTAACTTTCAAAGTTGGAGATTATGTATACTTGAAGGTGTCACCAATGAGAAGTGTGAAAAGATTCAATATGAAGGGAAAGTTGACACCGAGGTATATTGGACCTTTCAAGATCCTAGAGAGACATGGAGAAGTAGCCTATCAGTTGGAACTGCCTGAGAGTTTGTCAGGTGTGCATGATGTGTTTCATGTTTCTCAATTAAAGAAGTGTTTGCAAGTACCAGAAGAGCAGATTCCATTAGAAGAACTTGTTGTTAAGGAATATCTCACATATGAAGAGTATCCGATAAAGATCTTATAAACAGCAGAAAGAGTTATAAGGAGCCGAGTTATAAAAATGTGCAAGGTACAGTGGAATCGGTATACAAAGGATGAGGCTACTTGGGAAAGAGAAGAGGAATTACGAAAGTCTTATCCACAACTGTTTGAGTAAGCAATCATCCGAATCTCGAGGACGAGATTCATCTTAAGGGGGTAGAATTGTAACACCCAAAAATTTCATTCTTTTAAAATAAGTAAATTTGATTTAATTATGTTATTATGTGTGCATTCAAATATAGGAAATTAATAATTTTTGGGAAATTAAAATCAAATATAAGGTTAGTAACCTTTTGATGCATACATGCTGCTGCACCTTTATTTTTGCAATCATTAGTTTTGATCAAATTTGAATTTGGATACAAAATCAATTTGAAAATGGTTTGCTAAAACTCTAGAAAATAAAAAGAAAAAGGAAATTCATTCTCTCCCCTCCCTTCTTCATTTTGGCCCGCTGGCCTTTTCCACCGCGCCAGCCCGCCAGCCCAGCCGCGCTGCCTCCCTTCCTCTGCACCAGCCCAGCCTTGCGCGGCCTGCATCACCGGCCCGCTCGCCTTCCCCCTTCGCCCCTTCCCCGTTTTCTTCCTAGGTCGGCCCAGCTCGGCTAGCAACTGCCGCTGCCGTGCCCCTTCCCTGCATCTCAGCCGCTGCCCGCTCGGGCCCACACGCCAGTGCCTTCCCCCTCCTCCCGCGCCTCCCACAACCGCAGCGCCGGTCAAGGCCGCAACCGCCGCGCCGCGCCGCGCCCACTTCGGTCGTGGGAGCATCCTCCCCCCGAGCCCAGCCTCTACAAAAGGGAGCCGAACGCGTAGCCACCCACCCTGCTGCCTCTCCGCTCCAATTTCACGCTCGCCCATGCACGAGGAAGCCGCAACTACCATGTCGAAGAGCGCTGAGGTCCGCCGTCCGCCCCTCCACGCGGACAGCCGTCCTCGAGCCGCCTCCATCTCTATTTTTCCTCGCGGTCAGACCCCTTGCTTCCCTCTTTCTTCCTGTGCCATTTATTTCGAGTTTCGTGGCCTCTAGGGCCCTACCCGCAAGCGCCGACGTGCTTCACACCACCGGCCATGGCCGCCACCGCGCCAACTGTGTCCTCCGGCCGCCTTCTCGGCCTAGGCGAGTTCGCGTGCACCCCCTCTCTTCCCCGGTGCCCTCGGTTCTTCAAACCGTGGCCCATAGACCCCAACCCATGCATGTCGGTGACCTCCTTGCCGCCGGCCATGGTGCCCCGCCACCAGAAGCACTATTCCCGGCCGCCGGCCTCCTTTCTCTCTCCCCCATCTCTTTTCTCTGTCGTCCATCGCATGATCAACGGTCAAGAGAGGCCGATGCCCCTTCGTTGTGGAAAAATTGCTAAAGAGTCCCTCGGTTTTCAGCAAATTATGCCCGCCGTCCCTCAGTTGATTAAATCTGAATATTCTTTTTATTTATTTAAAATGCAAAATTAGTTCATACTAATTACAGAAATGCCACTAGATTTGTTTTGCTCATAAAAACTTCATTTTAGCTCCGAATCGACCCGTTCAAATTGCGTTAGTTTCGTAATTTCATAATCTACGTGTTAGTACCACTGTTAATCATGTTTGAAACTTTTAAATTTCATGGTTAGGTTTACTTAATTAATTTGCTATAGGAAATCATGTTTAAATCATAAGTTTCATGTTTTAGCTCCAATTTTCGTGAACTTCGCGTTGACGTGATCGTAGCGAGACATAGATTATTTTCATAAACATTTTATCTTGTTTTCTATACTGCTGGTGTACTGTTCTAATTATAGGATTGTTTGCTTTGCATGAATGCCTTTGGAATGTTGTATGTTGTCGTGTTGGTCGCGTTCAGACGGTGAGGAGAACATTGAAGACCAAGAGTTCTTTGATGACCAGCAGAAGTTTGGTAACCAAGGCAGCTATAGCATGGGATCTACCTTGATGACTATTCACCATTTATTAATTACTCATTTGCATGTGTCTAATTTTGATACCCGTAAGGACATCCTAGTGTTTGATTATACTGTTCCTTGTTCTCCTATGGGTTATATGCATATGGGTAGTTTGCTAGCGCTCAATGTAACTATACATGATGTACATAATGAAATAATGGTTCTATAGAACGAAAAGGCAAAAATGACTTTTAAACAACTAGATTATAGGGCGAAGGAGCAAATGACTTTCGATCATGATGCTCTCGGCCCTCCATAAGGACTTATCTGTCGGCAAAAGCTAGGACTGACAGTGCAACCGTGGGGTCACATGGCTCTGACTTTAGCTCAGTAATAGGACCTTTTCTAGTTTGTTAGAGGTTACCTTTATGGCGCAAATGGGGCTTGCCACATTGGGTATAGGACTGTCTCTGTTCCTATGTGTATAGCCACGATGGATATGTGCCATAGGAAAGGGGGGTTCCTACATCTGCCTGCCAAGGAAACCTAGCGGCCCTAACTTGTTAGAGAAACCCATAAAATGGCTTCATAGTGTACTCTGCCCGCTCACCTTGGCAGTGATATGGGAGTAATTAACCCGGACATATGGGAATCACGACTCGCGGTGAATGTGCACAACCTCTGCAGAGGGTTACAAACTGTTATAACAGCCGTGCTCACGGTCACGACCGGCCTAGAAAACTCGCAGAATAACTGGTTATTTATTGTTGCCCATTTATGATGTTCTATGATGATAATATGATACAATTGATTCTAATATCTGATCACGTGGGTTTAATTGGGGCATAAGCATAACTTGATAATAGTTAATGATAAAATCCTGACTTACTAAAAGTGCTAACCGCAGTAAACCAGAGTCATCTTTTTTGAGCTTTCATAACCTCATGTTATCTTGTTAAGTGCGGGAAGTACTTACGCTTGTTTACTTTCTATATTTGGATAAAAATCCCGGATGGGTAACGGATAACAACATGTATGAGGAGTTTCCTGAGGACTATTAGGCTTGTGGTCAACCAGTTGACCGTCCCTGTGTTGGAGCTTCCACGAGAGAGCTATCTTTTTATTTTCCACTATGTTGTGTAAGACTATGTTATGGTATTAAACGTGATGTAAGAAACACCATGATGATACTTTATGTAATTTGTTGACTTATGTGTGAGACTGATCCCTAGGCACACATGAGTTTAGTGTGACATTCACCAAAAATCGTGAAACTAATTTTGTTAAGTTCCTAAAATCATGATCTATCTATTAGTATATTTTGTTCACATAGTTTTATAATATTTTGAGGAGTTATCTAATTAATTTAAGATGCTTAATATTGTAAGATATAAACTTGTAGGATTTTTTGTGATAAATTGGTGATAGTGTTGGCTCTGAAACTTTCACAGTACATTCCTAACATTATTAGGTGCTCACAGTATTTTTTGTCGCTCTATAATAATTAGTTTACTAAGATAGCTAAATGAGTCCTAGTTCAAAAATATATATTATCAATAAAATGCCGAAACACAGTGGGGATTTTAAAACTAGAACATTTTCTAGAGATGAAGCCTTGCTCGACAACGTGGTACGTAGCCTAGTACGTTAGTCGTTAGAGCTAGCTCGTTAACTTGAGAGGCGTAATCGTATTTTTAAGAGTTGCAGTTACCGTTGATTAATTACGTCTCTATGTTGCATCTGCGTATATTATAATAGGAACAACGATGGATCATGGAGTCGACCGAAGTAGCGGAAAAGATGGTGCCTTGATGATCGTGTCACCATGATGGAATGCTAACTTTTGGTTATATCTTACCCAAGCAAGCCCCGGTGCATAACCCCTATTATTCTGCACTTTATTTTATGCTTGTGCATTAAGTTTTAAGGAGTTGAATAAAAACCCACTTGCATATATATATATATATATCCTTATACTATGAGTCCTACTAATATGTTAGGATCGTGTAGATTGCTATACTATAGGACCCGATAGAAGTCAGATGATTACCTGTCACTCGCGAGAGATAGGAAAGATATTATTGTTGTTATTAAATTACTATCACATGGAATATATATGAATGACAATTGGAGACCGGAAGGAATGGTACTTGGATCTACACTCGGTTAGGCATTCGAGCAAGGCTCGGATTGCACTTGTTCCGCCTGTGTTGATTGAGGACCGTCCGTTGCTGTGGATGGTAGTCAAGTCACAGACTTATTATCCTAAGCACATACTTGCTTATGAGAGCGGGAAGGCTCGTTACGCTCTTGTCGCGGGTTCCGGCTCTTTCCGGACTGACTGATTGGAGGCGGAGAAAGGTGGAGGTCTAAGCACCATATTGAGACCGGGTCTCAAGTGTGGGGGCTTGGAGTCTAAGTTTGGACTGGGACCTAGACCTCGTGATAAGAGTGGAATGGGTTGATCTTGCTTGTGCCTAGGGTACAAATGGGGCGTGTGTTTTGGGGTACCCAGCTGGGATACATTGGTTCACGAATCACCATTTCTGTGAGACGATACCGACTTGGCTATGGTCTAGCACCGTAGTAAGAACTGGAACTTGAAAGGTGATAAAATGGTTCTGGTTGCTCACCACCTGCTTGAAAGTAGCATAGGTGCGTACATAGAATGGTTAGTTAATGAACTAACGATGACTGCCAATAAAATTGAATATAAGGACGCACATTTAGTAATGCTTTCGCAGATGCAATAACCCACAAGCCAAATAAGCCTTGCATATCCTTGGAGACTTTTATATTCCTCCTATCGGGTAAGTCTTGCTGAGTACAATTGAGTACTCAGGGTTTTATTCCCCCTGTTGCAGGTGATCGGAGGATACTTAGAGCTGACTCTTGTGTGTAGAAACCTCCTGGTGGGCTCAGAGAGGATTCCTTTCACGCTACGACCGTAGTGTTCATTTATAACCCTTACTAAAGGTTTTTATAAGAAAAGATGTAAAATCTGGTATCATCTCTCGTATATAAATGTCCACTATGTTAATACTCCACCATGTCATTAAATTATTCTTTGTTTCCTCTTTAACTCTGATAACATTGTTATATTTCGCTGTTATAATCAATTGAGGTAATATTCTACTACTGTAATAAAGTTATGTAAGAAATGACTTAAGAATGTTGTAAGCTTTATTCTCTCATTTATGATCCTGATAGAAAAATGTGGATTTTCGAGTTCTCTCTTGGGGTGTGCTCGATGGAACTGCATAGTTTAGTGTCCTCTCTTGAATACTTAGTGTCTAATAGAAGACAAGTACTCCTGGGAAGCATTAGATTAGGTGGTTCTACCACACTTTTGAACCATCGCTTTTCACCACCCAAGATTTCAATGATGACCCATAATTATCCGAACATCAGGTTTCAGATATTTACTTAGCGATTTTTGTTTCAACCTCAATTGCATATTTCATTTTACCTGATATGAGAGCTTCAAGCACTCTTGCCATGGACTTTGTTTCGGATCCAGGATCTTACAAAGAGACTCATTTAGTAATTATAGAGGCAAACAAGTGTCGACACATATTTTCTGACTTTATAAGGATCTTCGTTATTTCCCAAAACGATAGATCCATTGTTGTTCCGTTTTCCTAGCTTTATAGTACACGTGCATTGCTTGGATTTTCATCTCCAAAATGAACCTCATTGTGAGGTAACTCACCAGCAGGGTGATTTCTCTACAAGAGTAAGAGAGGAGTTTTATCACACATAATGTGAGTTTGCTTCATAAGCATATGCTTTTGACTTAGGCCAATAGATCTTATTTCCAGGCGTCCCCACATAATTTGATCAAAATGCCAATGTCAGATGGATATGAAATTAATCCTAGGTATATCCACATCTACTTCGGGTAGAAGCATTTATTTAGATTTTAACCAATTTGGTTACTCCTCATCAATACAAATAGTTATCTGGCCTAACTCCATGCTATAGATAGAGGAGTGTAACTAAACAACTAGTTTAGTTTGGATTTGTGTGTTTTAATTCATAAATATCAAAGCATTTCATAATATGGGCATTCATCTCCCCCTAATGCTGAGATATTTAATAGCATACTAAAATCCCCATTCACCAACTTCTAGTGGTGTATATGTTTGCTTTTGTGGTGGTTTATTTGGGAAATATTACGCACTTTAATATTAGGGGGTCGATTAATTTTTATGCAATGAGCTTGGATTTTATTAATGCAGTTGCATGAATACTGCATGTATTTCCTTCTACAGGAGGAGTATACTCAACTTCTTGGTGAGTCCATAACTTCTGGTGAATTATAAACTATTGTTCTACAAGTTCTTAGTTTCAATAAATGCATATGTAGCCTTCTGGACTTAACACCTGTAGTTACTAACGTAACCCATAATTTAGTCATAACAATCCTTCTGGGGCTAATGCTCACCAATTGATATATAATTGACAATCAATCTGTCCATTCCGTATATTGACCTTCTAGGTCATATGCATGAGAAAAGATAATTAATGGTGGCATTACGCTTTCGTACGCATTAAGCTTGGTGTGCATAGGTATGATAGCAAGAATATGGCGTTTAGCCGTAGTTGCCAAGCAAAAATTTGGGATGCAGAATTATTTCATAGTCCAACTCTTTTTGTTTATTGTCCAAATTTGACCCAATTACTCGTATCATTTAGAAAAATTAAGTCATTATATTTGTTGAAACATATTTCGTGTTCTATATAAAGCATGACTTGATCAATTCATTGTTCAGCATGTTGCCAGCGGTTATGACATTTTTCTCTCCATCTCGCATGATCAACATAGTAGATGAAAGTAGAACACATAAATACAAGAGATAGGGAGACTATTCTTTATTTCTCTCAATATTGGTAATTACAATATAGAGCTTCCACATATATATAGTCCTGTCAAGGCCTAAGAGTTTGGTAAGAGCCCACGTACAAACGAACTAGAATTATGATTTCTCCTTCTCCTTTCCTTTTAGGATATCCCTATGTTTTACAACAGCAACTTAACCTTTAATAAAATAATTTCTTTCTTAATTTCCCACGGGTTCTGTTTGGGCCTGGTCATATCTGTACCCAGACTTAGCCCAGCAGCCCATGTCCATCCAAAATTTTGAGATGTTATCCTTTCGATCTACTTGTGGCTAGTGTTTTGTGTGCTTCCTTCCAAATCGGTGGCTCCAATCCGCACCATGGAGGAGCTTGCCGCAATTTCGCCGGCACATCTCCGCAAACTTGTCTGTGCTGCTGCACTCCCCGCGCAGCACCGCCCCTGCGTGGAGGGAGCTGGTACTGGATGGTGACATGGTGTCCACAGTACCTTCTCCATTTTCATCTCATTAAGACTGTCTTCAACGATCGATACCCAAAACATAAGATTCATTTCACGTTTGGGTAGCGCTACAGTTAAAGGATTTAATACCCATTTTTACTCTTTTCTAACAACATGATCCAAAAGAGAACCCTTTCTGTAAATGGGTCTCTAGGAGAGAGTATACTCAGATTTGTGTTATACCTCTCTTGACACCTAAAATATATCTTCTGTATAGGTACTTTGTTGGAGGCTGTAGGTATTATGTTGGAGACCTATTTTGAATTTGGGTCTCCTCGTAGGTCTCCTGTTGGAGAGCCTAAACTTACAGACGCTGCCTGCCAAAGTGGATGTGTACATGGCTTTCAGTTGCATTTGACCACTGCAAACAACAGTGTGAAGTTAATTCTTTGATTGGTGTGTTGGGCAAAAGGCCGTCGAGTATGTCATCTTTAGTTTTGTCGTCGTTATGCAATGGGAATATCATACTTAGACACAGACTTGAGCCAAGTTAAAATGGAACAAGGACGAGAGATCAATGGTAGGCGTCTAGCTAGGTGATGCATGCCCGGGTTCAACGCCATCATGGAACGCCACCACTGGAGTACTGAAACTGCTCGCAGCTGCAGGAGGACTCGACGACGGCACTGGAAAGATGACGCCGCGACCATCCGCGCCCACCCGGCGACTGCGGATCGACAGTACTGATAGTTGCGGCATGAGGAGGGATGGCTACATGGATCGGGCACGAGCAGGGGCTGGGCTGGGCTGGGCTTGGGTAGGACTGGATCCAACCATTAATTAGCCTTTGTCGAATTAATTAAACTAATTGCCTGGATGCTTTTAGATTCGTGCAAATTTCATGGAAAGGTCCACTGGAGCATAACTCACAATGAATACAAATAACACATCTAAAAAACAATTTGAACCTTTTGGTCACTCGAATATTACTACTATTGGGTAAAGATCAAACGACCCCACAAAAAATAGAGAAAACAAAAAAAAAACATTGTATGGATTGCAAAGGAGCAAATTTAATTACACTCGGTTCAACCAAACCACATTGTCAACCAGTTCTAAAATTGATAGTAACTATCTAAAAATTACACTAATTTTAATACAAATCTTTAGTTACACCAATTCCACTTATGAATTACACCAAAATAATCACAGTAACTTTAGTACAAGTACAGTGTAAATCCAGTATAAACTGATAGTAACTAAATTTATGATGCAACCGAATCTTTGCCCTTTCATGGATGATATTTAGGAATAAGAAAGAGAAAGGAAATGAAAGAAAAAAAAATTAGGTGCGAGAAAAGAAGATTTTCACCCTAGCATGACATATATAGCAAAACTTAATAAAATTTATGTATTGGAATTAAGAGTATGCAGATAAAAATAATCAAAGTGACAAAATCCAAAATTATTTTATGGATTGCAAAATAACAAAATTATTTGAGTCTTCAATTAACCAGACATATCAAAATAGAAAAATGACAAAGCACAACAAATAACTATCCTATAGATTGCAAAAAAACAAAGTTGGGGACTTGTATTAACTATTAAGCAAACATATCAACAACGGAACAAAGTTTAATTGATGTATGTGGTCATTAGCACTAAAATCACTTGGAAGACATTCGATATGAGAGAAGGACGCTTTAAAACACGGAAACCGATGCGAAGTATGAAATCAGCATTGGGCAATAGGAGTAGGCCAGTAGTCCTACACCCTCTCACACTGACAAGCAGGTCTCAACCTTTTCATCTCCACAGCCACCCCGCCGCACGCCACAGTCCACACTCCAAATGCCGCCACATCCCACGCCCGAGATTGAGATTTGAGAGCCATGAAGACTGAAGAGAAGAATCCAGCGCCAGATTGAAAGATCCGATGGTGCAAAATTCGTGTGACGGAAGCGGTTAAATCACTTGAGTACTGTTTAGCTTTTCTGTTTATCTATTTCGTTGCCAATGGTCGTATCTTTGGCCGCTAGATATAGCTCAGAAGTGTTGTGTTTTTATGGCCCCAAGCGAGCTCACACTTGAAAAAAATGCTTCAAACTCCCCTACTTCCTATTGGACTTGTAGTAGAACAGCTCAATGCACGTGCTCAAATGTTTGTTTAGAACATTAAGTTAAATGGTGTTAGCCTGTTTGACGTATATTATAAATTAAAATTGGTGATACGCACTGCTATGCCTCAGAATTTCAATATTTCTGCAGTTTCGGTGCTCTCCTCTACTTAGGATGCTACTTTTTTTACAATTTAATTTAATTATTTTTATTCTGCTTATAACAACTGGATGCAGAAGCATATTTGTTTTTAACTGATGCGATGTGTGTGTTTTTTTTTTTTGCATTACAGTTCATTCGGCAAACTACACAGCTTCTTCTTAGGAGAGACTTGGGCAGCTCATTCAGAAGTTGAAAAACAAAGGTATTAATCCCAAACAGTGGAAACTAGGAATTTTTCAGCGCATGTTGTGCCCACAGGTACGGAGCATCTGTTTTTTACAACCTTGTGCTGCTTCCAGTTTACTGTTTTTTCATGAATTATATCTAGCTTTATAACCAAACAGTCTATCTGATTTAAGACATGAATGATAAGAAATTGTTCCCCAGAGGTGAGGCATCTCTAAACCATCCATTCAAAATTTCAAATTAACTTGATTCAAGATAACATTTCAACCCACACGCAATACTGATATATCATTTCTTTTTACGATCCATTGCATTTTGGATCGTTGAGCTATCTAGCAACAAATAATGAAGTATAACTTTCCTTCTGTTGGCTAGTGCAATGGTGGATCTAAGGGTAAGGGGGATTTGAGCCTCAGTGTCTACATCCAAAGGGACGGGTGAGTTGTCCACACCTGAATATGTGATTTTGTTGGTCTGTTGTTTCTTTAGCTATATATATATATAAGGATCTAACTATCATCTGACGTTCCTTGTATGTCATTTCTTCCGTATGAATGCAACATGGAACTGTTTTAGATCTAAATGTGGCTGGAGAGGTTTTATCCAGGTGCACCCACGAATCGAATGAAACAAAAATTGAAGTAAAAAACCATCTTGATGCCACTCTCTCTCTCTCTCTCTCTCCGATGTCACCCCCCTCTCTCTCTCTCCAACCCGTTCGCGTGCTCTTAAACTCGGCTTTGATCCACTTATTTTTTTATTCAGAATAGTGTTTTTCTCTCACAAATTCCTCCAGTATTCCTCCAAACCATCCGGATTCCTCCAAAATTCAGACAAGTGAACATGCCCTCAAGATGGTGTGCGCACCTGGATAAAAGTGAAACTGACCAAGAGGTTAAAGCTAGCAAGACGGCAAATAAGGTTTACGAAAAGTCAGTGAAGAGGACCTCAATCTTGAGTGAAGAGGTAATTAACTGTTGCTACTTGTATCAAAGAGGTGTTTTGTAAACCATAAAAAAAATTAAAACCCAGTTGTATGTTACTTTAGTTGCGATGTATACTATTAAAAACATCTGTGATATGTACAGTGGCATTCTGTAAAATGATGGCTTTGGCAGCTTGTAGAATACTTTTCTACAAGAATAATTTCAGCGGAAACACTTCGAATGTCTAAAATGTCCGCATTTGTTTTTTATTCAAACATCTAATGAATGAATTTTATGTTAAGTAATCTGCTGTTCTCTTGTGTGAACGCGCGGTAGGGGTAGGCGCCGAAAGGGCTCTATGC
Source organism: Miscanthus lutarioriparius (assembly GCA_904845875.1). NCBI lineage: Eukaryota > Viridiplantae > Streptophyta > Magnoliopsida > Poales > Poaceae > Miscanthus > Miscanthus lutarioriparius. The sequence goes on from CAJGYO010000002.1 coordinate 48,591,791, forward strand.
TGCTGTAATGTAGCCACTGCAGGGGCAGACGTCGAAAGGCTCCCCTACCGTACTTTAGCCACAGCAGGGGCAGACGCTAAAGTTAGCCCTGCTATCACAGCTAGTCACTGTAGCAGCATGGCAACCTGATATGTCTGTATACTAGGATTAGATGGGTAGAGTTGTATATATAGTTTCCCACCGCAACTCAGTAAAGAGAGCGAGTTCAGTTTTGCCATCTTCTCTGTAGAGTTCCGGCCAACGTTGGTACTTGTGCTGTGTGTCCGCGCGCTCTGTTCTCCCTCTCTTCTTCTACCTCTAGCCATAGTATGTGGTCGGCAACGCTAGTTAGTGGTCGGCTCACCCCTTCTGAAGATCCAGGGGCCAACAAGTGGTATCGGAGCCGTACAAGCGCCGTCGTCGGACTAACCGCTGGCGATGACGGACGATTTGGAGATGGGCGACAGCAGCGGCGCTGCTGTGGCTGCCCAGCCACGACAGGAGGTTGTTGTGCGCACGGTGCGGGAGGTCAGCGGCACCAGTTGGCCGACGCTGACTCGCACCATAGGCTGGATGACATCATCGGTGGCACAGGGCCCTCGGGCCTGGCGGGTCGGCTGCTCAATGACCCAGAGCTGCTTCTCGTCAATGCAGAGAAACCACCCACGTTCGCGCTGGCCGAGCGTGATGCAAATTGGCGATGGACGATGCTGGAGGAGATGAAGGCGATCGAGGAAAACGAGACTTGAGAGCTCGTTGATCCACCTCCAGGATGCCGTCCGATCGGCCTGAAGAGGGTGTACAAGCTCAAGCGGGACGAGCGCGACGCTATTGTCGGATACCATAGAAAGGGGTACCCTAAGCAAGAACCGAAAAAATGCTTAGACCTTGTAAATACCAAAGCCAAGAGACAACCACGCGGGCCTCGGCCGATTCTCTGATTCGCCCGAGGCTCACACCGTAAGGCCTCGGCAGGTTCTCCGGTTCGCCCGAGGCCCACGCCGCTAGGCCTCGGACGAGCTACCAAGTCTCCGCCTCGCTCGAGGCCCCACCCGAAAGGCCTCGAGCGAGGTACCGATTCTCCGTCTCGCTCGAGGCCAGCTCGGCATCAGTCCCGCCGTAGCTTTGACCGACCATCCTGACAGAGCATCACACTCAACCAATGCATCCAACCACTCCTGCAACGTCAGCCACACTCCGGCGCGGTACAGCGGAGTGGCCGACGGGATGGGAGTCACTTCGGCACCATGCAGTCCGGGACAGGACGGGGCAGGGGTTACCGGCCACTGTGCTCGGCACTATGCCCCCTGCTGACGCTCGTACTGCACTATGCTACCTAACTCCTGCTCCGAGGACAGCGCGGCGTGGAGAGTCAGGTCCGGGTCCCTATAGCCTCGAAATCAATGTACAGGACCAACGGCTCCCTCTAAGCCTCGGCAATCCGCTTCAGGGTCTCGGTAGCCTCGGGATTCGTACCCACCGAGCCCCCCACGATGGCTCAGCCTCGGCACCAACTGAGCCTCGACTCTTTACACTGTTAACACTCTGGCAGCGGCCCGTCACCCGCGGAATGCGCCATACGCTGCGTCAGGTGGCAGGAGCTCCCACGTCGCGTACAGGGCTGAGCTTCTGTATCCTCGGAGTCAGCACGCCCGCCCCATCGCATCAACCCGGCCTCGGCACTCCGTCGGTCCAACGTACAGCAACCGGCACGCTTTCAACGCACCTGCCACCACAGGAGCTCCCACGTCGCATAGGGCCAGGCGTGACCGGCGCGTCGCTCCAGAGTACCAAGGACAAGACCACTCCATCCACCATACCGCCGTAGTAGCGAGCTACAAGGCTCGGCATGCTGCCTCCACTCACACCATGCACCACGTAGCAAACGCATGTACCGCCCCTGTCCTCTCCTTCAACTATAAAAGGGGGTGACCGGGGCCATTTCTAGGACACGGGGAGACACCCAACGAACGCACACACACATTCATGGAGACATTGCTCAGATAGACACACGCGTAAGCAACGAGTAACACTCTGTAATACACACGCTCCTCACTGCGAGAGATCAACATCTCAAGCAACCCATGCCACTCCACGTAGAGACCTGGGACTAACCCCCTCTCTCGCCCCGCTTGTAATCCCCTACTGCAAGCACTTCGGTGCAAGGAATACAAGATCACTCTCTCAGACTGGACGTAGGGCACCTATTGCCTGAACCAGTATAAACCTTGTGTCTCTTTGCATCACCATCTGGGATAGGGACACGCAGTACTTTTTCACTCGTTGGTTGAGGAACCGCCGGTCCAAAACACCGACAGTTGGCGCGCCAGGTAGGGGATCATACTGCGTGTTAGCTTAATCATCCCAACAAGTTCCGGATGATAGACCCCGTGCGACCTCTATGTCTCGACACAGTGATCTGGTTTCGGAGCCTAGAGTTCATGTCTCTAGGATGTGAGTACGATATGGTACTCCTCACGCCCAGAGCCCCACCGACTGACGACGACGTCACGCATCAGCAGCCTAGGCGCAGGCGGCGCTTGGGCCGCCGCTCTCGTCGCGCTCGCTAGGCACGACGCGAGCAGAACCACCCCAACAGCGCACAAGTTTAGGGCAATGCTCCGTGCCCCACCAGTTTCCCACGCCCCACCGTTGGCATAGAGTCCCTGGCTAGGGACCTGTCTAGCTTAAGCCTGGGCAAGGGAAAGACACCGGTGGCGCGCAGCGACGCCCTGCCATCAAGCTCTGCCCCGCCGCGTCCTGAGGAATCAACTCTAGCGTAGCGGAACCCGGCAATGGCACCATCCCCGTACTCCTTCGGGTTGAGTAATGCCGCCGCCACGTACGCTTCCGCCTACGCCTCCGCTCACGCGGAGCCCTCAGGACGCCACCAACGTTTTGCCCTCGACCTCTTCGCCACAACCTCGACCCACACCCATGCTGACTCCTCAGAGGAGGACGAGGCGTGGGCCGGAGTGGACTTCTCTGGGCTTCGTGACCCTGAAGCCATGCGCCGCTTCATGGCCACGAGCGACTACTGCTTCGGCTACTCCGACTCCGATGACGAAGGCACTTACGACCCCACTCGTGAGTGCTTCATCGTCGAGCTCGAGATGCCGAGAGCGGGCGATGAAGACAGAGGGGCAGGCAATCGCTCCCCGCCCCGCGAGGGGGCAGGCGACACCACACCTCCACGCGTCGAACCCTCGGCAGCGCAGAATGAGAACCCCACCCATGAGGGACTTCAATGCCTTGACTTGGAACATCTCCACGAGCTCCAAGCCAAGGTCGAACAAGACCGACTCCTTCTGTAGCAGCTCTGAGACACTCTTGAGCGAGAGCAGCGGGGTCACGGTGACGGCGGAGCAGCCTAGCGGAGGGCTCGCGACGTCTACCACCGCATCAACAACGATGAAGGGGGCGAGCAACCCCCTATCTTCAATCGTGCTAGCCAGAACATTGTGGCACGATGATGCTAGTCCAAAATATGCCCGAGCCATCTACCTTGGAGGGGCGACGGGTCCACGGCGAGCTCCGAGACCTTCTCGAAACCACCGCGGTATAGCAGGTCGAAAGCTCCGCATCTCGACGGCGCGGGGACACCTCAAAACGGCCCTCGGTGCACGACCGCCTCAAGGCCCCCTCAGTGCACGACCGCCTCAGCGACCGACGCGAGGCGCAAGACGACCATGATGTGGTCAGTAGGCGACGGCGCCATGACAACAATGGGCTCGCTCGAGGCTACCACCCGCACTGAGGTTGCCGCTACGACAGTGGGGAGGACCGTAGTCCTTCTCCTGGGCCGCCTAGCCCCTGAGTCTTCAGCAAGGCCATCCGCGGCACTCCATTCCCTGCCCAGTTTTGGCAACCGGCCAACCTCACAAAGTACAGTGGCGAGACCAACCCTGAGCTATGGCTAGCCGATTACCGCCTAGCTTGTCAGCTAGGCGGCGCGAACGATGACCTGCTCATCATCTGCAACCTCCCCTTGTTCCTGTCAGACTCGGCGCGAGCCTGGCTCGAGCACCTCCCTCCCTTGCAGATCCACAACTGGCGTGACTTGGTAAAGGTCTTCGTCGGTAATTTCCAGGGCACATACGTGTGCCCCGGGAACTCCTGGGACCTCAAGAGTTGTCGCCAGAAGCCGGACGAGTCTCTCCGAGACTTCATCCGACGCTTCTCCAAGCAGTGCACGGAGATTCAAAAGTTGTCCAGGCTTTCCTCTTCGGCACCTCCTGCCGAGACCTGGTCCGAGAGTTAGGCCGAAACGTACCGACCTCGGTGGCCGTGCTCCTCGACATCGCCACCAACTTCGCCTCGGGTGAAGAGGCTATCGGGGCCATCTTCCCCGACAACGACGCAAAGGGGAAGCAGAGGCACGAGGCCCTCGGGGCCTCCGCCTCCCGTTTCTCCAAGAAAAAGAAAAAGGGGCCCCATGGGAAGCAAGAGGCCCTCGAGGCTGATCTAGTCGCAGCCACAGATCGCAAGAATTCTCAAGGCCTTGCCAGGGGCCCCGGACTATTCAATGATATGCTCAAGAAGCCCTGCCCTTACCACCAGGGCCCGATGAAGCATACCCTCGAAGAATGCACCATGCTCCGACATTACTACGCCAAGCTCAGGCTCCCCAACGATGATGCCAAGAAGAAGGGCGCCGACAACAGAGACAACGACAAGGACGACGGTTTCCCCGAGGTGCATAATGCCTTCATGATCTTTGGTGGGCCCTCAGCGTGCCTCACGGTGCGTCAACAGAAGAGGGAACGCTAGGAGGTCTTCTCAGTTGAGGCAGCCACTCTCCAGTACCTTAATTGGTCTCGGGAGGCGATCACCTTCGATCGGGAAGACCACCCCAATTATGTCCCAAACCCCGGGCAGTACCCGCTCATCGTCGACCCGATCATCGGCAACACCTGGCTCACCAAGATACTGATGGACGGAGGCAGCGGCCTCAACATCCTCTATGCCAACACCCTGGAGCTCCTAGAGCTCGACCAGTCATGGCTCCGAGGCGGTGCCGCACCCTTCCACGGAGTCGTGCCGGGGAAGCGCACGTGACCCCTCGGGCGCATTGACTTGCCAGTCTGCTTTGGCACTCCCTCCAACTATCGCAAGGAGACCCTTACCTTCGAGGTGGTTGGGTTCAAGGGGACTTATCATGCTATCCTAGGGCGCCCGTGCTACACCAAGTTCATGGAGGTCCCAAACTACACCTACCTCAAGCTCAAGATGCTGGGCCCCAACGGTGTCATCACCGTCGAGTCCACGTACGAGCATGCATACGACTGCGATGTCAAATGCATCGAGTACGCCGAGGCTATCGTGGAAGTCGAGGCCCTCATTGTCAACCTCGACCAACTAGGTAGCGAAGTGCCCGACTCCAAGCATCATGCCAGGACTTTCGAGCCCATAGAAGCCGTCAAGCTCGTCCCGGTCGACGCTACCTGCTCCAACGGCCGAACGCTGAGGGTCAGCGCCACCCTCGACAGCAAATAGGAAGCCGTGCTCATCGACTTTCTCCGCGCGAATGCTGATATGTTCGCATGGAGTCCCTCGGACATGCTGGGCATACCGAGGGAGGTCGTCGAGCATGCCTTGGACATCCGGGCCGGTTCCAGACCGGTGAAGCAGCGCCTACGCCGATTCGACGAGGAGAAGCGCAGGGCCATCGGCGAGGAGGTGCAAAAACTTTTGGCGGCCGGATTCATCAAGGAAGTGTCCCATGCAGAGTGGTTAGCTAATCCTGTGTTAGTTAAGAAGAAAAATGGAAAGTGGAGGATGTGTGTGGACTACACTAGTTTAAATAAAGCATGTCCAAAGGTTATATTTCCATTGCCTCGAATCGACCAAATCGTTGACTCCACTGCAGGATGCGAGACCCTATCTTTCCTTGATGCGTATTCCGGTTACCATCAAATCAAGATGAAAGTGTCCGACCAGCTTGCAACTTCTTTCATCACCCCATTCAGCATGTACTGCTACGTGACTATGTCATTCGGTCTTAGAAATGCAGGGGCCACGTACCAGCGGTGCATGACCCAGGTCTTTGGCGAGCACATCGGGCGAACCATCGAGGCCTACGTGGACAACATCATGGTCAAGTCCAGAAAGGCCAGTGATCTCATCAATGACCTGGAGATCGCCTTCAAATGCCTTAGGGAGAAGGGCATCAAGCTTAATCCTGAGAAGTGTGTCTTCGGGGTCCCCCGATGCATGCTCTTGGGGTTCACAGTCTCAGAACGTGGCATCGAGGCCAACCCGGAGAAGGTCTCGGCTGTGACCAACATGGGGCCAATCCGAGACCTCAAGGGAGTATAGAGAGTTATGGGATGCCTTGTGGCCCTGAGCCGCTTCATCTCGCGCCTTGGCGAAAAAGGTTTACCTCTATACCGTCTCTTGAGAAAATCCAAACGCTTTTCTTGGACCCCCGAGGCCGAAGAAGCCCTCACCAAGCTCAAGGCACTGCTCACCAACCCTCCCGTCCTAGTACCGCCAACCAAGGGCGAGGCCCTCTTACTCTACGTCGCCGCAACGACCCAAGTGGTCAGCATGGCCGTAGTAGTCGAGAGGCAGGAAGAGGGGCACGCTCTACCCATCCAACGACCTGTTTACTTCATCAACGAGGTACTCTCTGAAACTAAGACACGCTACCCCCACATCTAGAAGCTGATCTATGCCATAGTCTTGGCTCGACGCAAGCTGCGTCACTACTTCGAATCCCACCCGGTGACCGTGGTGTCGTCTTTCCCTCTGGGAGAGATAATATAGAACCGGGAGGCCTCGGGTAGAATAGCCAAGTGGGCCGTCGAACTCATGGGGGAAGCCCTGTCTTTTGCGCCTCAGAAAGCAATTAAATCTTAGGCCTTGGCTGATTTTGTGGCTGAGTGGACCGACACCCAACTGCCACCTGCTCAAATCTAGGCAGAATGCTAGACCATGTACTTTGACGGGTCCCTGATGAAGACCGGGGCAGGCGCGGGTCTGCTCTTCATCTCTCCCCTCAGAGTGCATATGCGCTACATGATTCGGCTCCACTTCGCCGCCTCCAACAACACAGCCGAGTACAAAGCTCTCGTCAACGGCTTACAGATCGCCATCGAGCTTGGAGTGCGGTGTCTCGACGTACGGGGCGATTCGTAGCTCATCATCGACCAAGTCATGAAGGAGTCGAACTACCATGACCCCAAAATGGAGGCGTACTACAAGTTGGTACGACGCCTAGAAGATAAGTTCGACGGTCTCGAACTCAACCATATTTCACGAAAATTCAATGAGGCCACGGACGAACAGGTGAAGATGGCATCGGCATGGACCCCGGTCCCCCCGAACATATTTGCCAGAGACCTGCACAAGCCCTCGGTCGGCTACGCCTCGGCGGCAGAAGAGGGCCCACCGGTCGAGCCCACCACAGGGCCCGAGGCCCCCTCTGCCACCGAGACCCCGGCGACCGAGTCCGAGGCCATGGAAATCGACACAGGGCCTCCCGAGACCGATCGGGGTATGGACTGGCGAGTTCAGCTCCTTGATCGCCTCATTCAAGGAGTGCTTCCTGCGGATAGGACCGAGGCCCAAGGGATTGCGCGACAAGCCAAAACTTACGTCCTCAGCAATGGCAAGTTGTACAGGCGAAGCCCATCTGGCGTCCTCCAACGATGCATCACCACCGAGGAAGGCCAAGCCCTACTTTGGGACTTGCACGCGGGAGCCTGCAGGCACCATGCTACGCCTTGGACGCTCGTCGGAAACGCCTTCCGCCAAGGATTGTACTGGCCAATGGTGGTCGCTGACGCCACGAAGCTGGTACGCTCCTGCGAGGCATGCCAGTACTATGCACGGCAGACGCACCTCCTAGCCCATGCCCTCCAAACCATCCCCATCACGTGGCCGTTCGCCGTGTGGGGGCTAGACATGGTTGGGCCTCTGTAGAAAGCCCTTGGGGCTACACCCACTTGTTGGTAGCTATTGACAAGTTCTCCAAGTGGATCAAGGCTCGTCTGATCACTCAAATCGAATCTGAGCAAGCAGTACTGTTCTTCACTGATATCATCCACAGGTTCAGTGTTCCAAACACCATCATCACCGACAATGGGATACAATTCACCGTCCACAAGTTCCTGACGTTCTGCGACGACCACGACATCCGTATGGTCTGGTCGGCCATAGGACACCCTAGGACAAACGACCAAGTAGAACGTGCCAACGGCATGATCCTATAGGGCCTCAAGCCAAGGATATACAACCGGCTGAAGAAATTCGGCAAGAAATGGCTGGCTGAACTCCCGTCGGTCATCTGGAGCCTGAGGAACACCCCGAGCCGAGCCATGGGGTTCACGCCATTCTTCCTGGTCTATGGAGCCAAGGCCATCCTCCCCACTGACTTGGAGTACGGTTCCCCAAGTCTACAGGCCTACAACGAGCAAAGCAACCGCACTACCCGCGAGGACGCCCTCGACCAACTGGAGGAAGCCTAGGACGTTGCGCTGCTACATTCGGCCAAGTACCAGCAAGCCCTACGACGCTATCAAGCCCGGTGCATTTGAAGCCGAGACATGAAGGTAGGCGACCTGGTGCTGAGACTGAGGAAGAGCAACAAGGGCTGCCACAAGCTAACCCCGCCATGGGAAGGGCCATACATCGTCGCCCAAGTGCTAAAGCCTGGGACCTACAAGCTAGCCAACGAGAAGGGCGAAATCCTCACCAACGCTTGGAACATAGAATAGCTATGTCGTTTCTACCCTTAAATTTCCAAGCATTTTATACATTGTTTCTTAAAATATATTAAAGAAGCGTCCTTTAATTGTTCTAAATTTTTCGAGAAACCCCCCGAGCCCATCGATAGGGGATCGGCCTTACGATAACGCTATAAGGGTGACTCGGCTCTGCCTCTGTAGAGGTGCCCACCGCGGGGCTCGAACAAGTCTCGGCTCTGCCTCTGTAGAACGGAGCCTCCCTCGAGGGCTAAAAGGGGGGGGGACCCCCTAAGTCCTAGACACCATTTTTAGTCATTTTTCGAAAAATTTCTATGCCAAACTCTCTCGCGTACTCTGACAAATCGATTGTAAAAAACCTAAAGACCGAAAGCGTGCCTCGAGGGCAAAAGGCCGGCCGAGCCGCGAGACTGCCTACACCTCTAGGCTACGGCAACTCCCTCACCACCTTTCGCTTGAGGCTCCGAGGAAGTTTTTTGCAAAGGACTTGTCTAGAAACGAGGCAGAGGGCAGAGGCTCGGAAATACAATAAAAAATGATTAAAAAGCGTACACACATGAGTACTTTAAAAGGCCTCGATAGCCACAAGCGTTATGATATGATAACATAAGTCCTAATCTGGGTACATGACCCCTTTGGCCTAGGTGAAGACTCAGAGTCGCCAGCGTCGGCGGACGGCGTGGGAGGAACCACCTCCTCTTCAAACAAACTGGCCAACGCCGTGCCAGGGGCCTCAGCCACCTCCTCCAGCTTCATGACCTCCTTCTCGGCCTCCTCGTCATCCTCAGCCAAGACGTAACCATTGCTGACGGCCACGAGGTCGATGCCGCCGTAGTGCGAGGAGACGATGGACAGGGCACGCTTGACACCCGTATGCAGCGCCCCCCGAAGCCGCTCGTGAATTCGGCTGCTCAACATGGTCAGGCAGCTCCCGAGGGAGCTGCCCGGATCGACCCCCTGACCTCTAGGGCCTCGCAGGCGGTACGGGCGGACCTCCACAACGCGTCGTGCTCCCGGATCTTAGCCTTAAGCACCGACTGCACTTCAGCAGAGGCCTCGGCTACCCAGGAGACCTCCGTCTCCAGCCCTGCGCCCAGATAGGCGGACGGGGTTAAGAACGCAAGAAAAACAAATAAAACAAGGGGTGCGATTTAAAAAGACTCACCCTCGCACTTCTTCTTCTAGGTCAAGACCTTGACCCGAGAGGCCTCGGCCACCTTGAGGGCCTCTGCTAGGGCACCTTTCGTCAGCACATGCACGCCCTTCTCCTCACCCAGCTGCCCAGCAATGGCCTTGGCGGAGGCCATAGCTTCTTCCGCCCGAGACCTGAAGGTTTCCCGCTCGGCGGCCACCTGGGTCAGCTCCTCCTCCAGCTCCTCGATCCACGCCACCAAAGGGGTGGCCTGCTCCCGAGCCGTGGTCGCCTCGACCTTCATATCAGCACAGCGAAGGCGGAGGTCCTCCACCTCTGCACTCTGCGCTGACAGAAGCACATTAGCATTGGTAAGAAGATCCGTCTGCCGCCGGAGCTGATCCCAGACATCCCTCTCCTGCCGGAGGAATATTGACTTCTCGAGGGACCGAGCCTCGAGCTCCTAGGTAGGCAAACGGGGGTCAAGCACTGTGAAAAAACTCGAAAAAAGACGAAACAACACTGGGAAAGAAAGCGCACACCTAGGCAACCCCGGGCAGATCGTCAGCCACGACGGACAGCGCTGTCTGCAGCGACCGCTCCGCCAGCTGGCGAAATTGCTCGAAGGAGCCCCAGCGCCCCCCTCGGCCGTGTCCTTAAGGGCGAACAGAGGCTCCCCGTCAGGGTCGTCCCGGCTCCGCCACCAGACACGTGGGTGATCCCACCCACGGGGCTTGGGTCGGACCCAGACAAGGGTTGAGCTCCCCTCGGCAGGAGTCTGGACTGGCTGCTCTACGATGCTAGCCGCCTCGGCGTCTGCCACCTCCTTCCCCTGAGAAGTATTGGCGGAAGAGATTGTCTAAACCGCCTAGGCGCTCTCCTGCGACGGCGGCAGGTCTTGGACCGAGGGCAGTACTAAAGCTTGACCCGCCTCCATCTCCGCATCTTGGGCCACCCGCTCTGCCGCACCCGCCTTCACCACCTTTGCCTCGGTGGTCCCGGGGGCCCCGGCGCTCGCCATCTCGACTTCAGGAGCCCTAGCCTCGGCCACCTCGGCCTTGGAGGTCCTGGGCGCCTCATCCTTGGCCTGCTTCGTGGCCTCCTCGGTGGCCTCTTCTTGGACGACCGGCTCCCCCAGGTCAGCCCCGGCCGACGCCGCGCCACGCTGCATGGCAGCCTGCGCCTCCACCGCCCATTGAGCGGTGGAGCTAGTGCTCACCTTGAGCGCCTTGCGCGGCGCTAGGGCAGGCACCTTCGCCTAACGCTTCCGGCTGAAATCAAAAGCACTCACAAGGTCAGCATATGACCAAGGGGTGAGCGGGAGATACTACAAACTCCACTGACAAAACACTCACCTTGAACGGGGACACAATCGCTTTGGCACTGCGCCCCTTGTCCTCTGCAACGGCGGTGGCGGCGGCGATGGTACGACCTCTGTGTTCGTCGGTGCTAGCCGGCCCTCGCTCGACTCCGACGCTCCCTCGTCCCTCTGAGGGTGTGGTTGAATCGCCCCCACCGTCGCCCGCTCCATCTCCACCATCGGGTCCCTCGGGCTGACGGCGTGCTTACCCAACGCCTATGCCTCGGGCATGTCGGCCTCGGCCCCAGGACGGGCGATCGCCAGCCCCGAGGTGTCCTCTCCTCCTCCTAGAGGCGCCGGGCTGCTCTCTGACACCCCGGGAGTCATCCCCCTGACGTCAGGAAGATGGTCCAAGGGACCCCGCCCCACCTCGCTCTCGCCGTCGTCACTCGAAGGGTCCGACGATGACGATGATGGGGACAACTCCACCGAGAGACCATCGTGCCTCTGTTGTCGGCGGCATTTCTCCAGCTCTTCACGCTCGAGTATCTTCCTGTTGCGCCTTGCCTCCTTGGCGTCCTTTTGCTTCTTGTACGCCTCGGCGTTTGCCCTGTTCTTGGCTCGCCGCCCTGCGTCCTCGGGAATGGGCGTCAGGGAGGCTCGCACATCCCTCATCCCCTGTAGGGACAGCAAACGCAATAAGGGAACATAAAAATACAAGGAGCAAGAAGGCCTCAGAAACTACAGCAACGCGTGACTCACCAGAGATATGTACCCCCGCGATGGGCGCTACGGGAAAGGGGACAGACCGCTGCTCTTCATCCACCGTCCCTTTCACCCGACGTAGAATCTCCTCATCGGAGAGGGCGACGGTGGACAACCGGATGCCCTCGATCGGCTCGTTCGGTGTCATCTCGAATAGGCACCGCCGCCGAGCCATCAGCGGCAGCACCCTCTGGTGATGGAAGGCCACCATGACCACAGCTGCCATAAGGGCACGGCCGCACAGCATCTCCAACGCCTCCAGAAGCGGCCGCAGCTTGGGCTGATCATCCCTCGCGACGCCATACCTCCACATCTCTGGCTAGCTCTCCATGATCCGTCCGGTATAAGGGGGAAACCCACCGTCATCATTGCGGAGGTAGAACCAGCTGTTGTACCAACCGCGGTTGGACGACGCAAGCTGAGCTAGGATGTAGAGGGCCTGCCGATCTTGGTGCACTTGGAGAGTGCAGCCGCCGGCCCTCATCGCCTTTCTCACGCCCACCGTACCCGTCGGCTTGGTGGTGAGCCCCGCCCAGAAGAGGTGGAGCCACAGTTCCCAGTGGGGGGCAATGCCCAGGTATCCATCATAGACGGCGATGAAGATGGCCGCCTGTGCAATGGAGTTGTGGTTGAAGTTATGAAGCTCCACGCCGTAGTAATGCGGGAGCGCCCGCATGAACCGGTCTGCCATCACACCGAGGCCACGCTCATGGAAAGACACGAAGCTCACGATGTAGCCATCACGCGGCCTCGGCTCCGGCTCGTTCCCCGGAGCAATCCACTCTGGCCTGTTGGGGTCGGTGACCGGGTGAAGGAGACCATCGTCGATGAGCAACTGCAGCGTCTCCTCTGACACGTCAGACGGAGCCCAAGGATCCATCGGGAGGACAACAGCACCAGCCATGAGTGCGGTGGAGAACGTGGCTACGGCGGTAAGGTGTGCTCTCGTTGTCTCTCTGTCTCTCTCTCTCTCTCTCTCGCCTTTCCTCCCCCTTCTACCTTCTTCTCCTCGGCGCTCTCTTCCTCTGTTCTTAGCAATCGCTCGAGGGTAGAAAGGGTGAACACAGACTGGCAAGGTAAGGAGAGACGGGACGAGGCTCGTCACATATTTATGGGGGGGGGAAGGGGTGTAATGGTCGGGCGACGAAACCGGGGAAATTTCCCTCAAATATAGCGCAGTTAATCCAGATCCGATTAAACCGCCCACGCGTCCGCCCTTTCCTCATTAACCACGCTACAAGACAAAGAACGCCCCATCCGAGACATCGCGTCGCATCCAACCACAAAGAACAAAGAAGCGCCATTCCTTGTAAATCGCCTCAAAAGGCGCGCCGCCAGATTGTCGGTGATGGGAGGGGAATATCCCCCAGCCGATTCCTTTCAGGCTAAGGAACCGGGCACCGAGCCCGTTACGGTCCAGGGGTTCGAAGGCTAGGCCTCCGAGGGTCTCGACAGCCACCCTAGGACAAATAGAGTCAGGGATGACTATGGGCGAGCCCATACATGGCCGAGGCCCAAGCAAGCAATTGCTTGGGATGCCCTAAGTCGTGTCCGAGACCGGTAGGGAGGTCTCTGAATGGGATCCCACTGAAGGGAGGCAACGAGCCCCAGGGGCCAATCGAACGGCCCTGGGACCCACTAGAGAAGCCCTCTGGTACTTTTGGAGTGTGTCTTTGGACCACAAGCTGACCCCTGTCGAATGGGGCACGGGCCTCTACTTGGACTTACCCGATAACAGCTCACCAGAGATGTCACTGCTCGCGCCCACCGAGGGTAGCCTGGCATATTCCACCCCTCCTTTCGAGCGAAAAGAATGCGCGAGGGTCACACAAAAAAGACAGGGAAACTCTTGATCGCCCTCTCGCTCCGTGCGGAGGCTCGGGGGCTCTTCCTACACCTAAGCCGAGACCCAGCGACCCAGGCTCACACTCGAGGGCTCGGCAAACAACCCCTCCTTCCAAGCGAAAAGAATGCGTGAGGGTCACACAAAAAAGACAGGGAAACTCCTGATCGCCCCCATGCTCCGTGCGGAGGCTCGAGGGCTCTTCCTGCAACTAAGCCGAGACCTAGTGACCTAGGCTCGAGGGCTCGGCAAACAACCCCTCCTTCCAAGCGAAAAGGATGCGCGAGGGTCGCACAAAAAAGACAGGAAAACTCCTGATCGCCCTCTCGCTCCGTGCGGAGGCTCAGGGGCTGTTCTTGCAACTAAGCCGAGGCCCAGTGACCCGAACTCACACTCATGGGCTCGGCAAACGCGATAAAACTCTTCAACAGGGAAAAAGCCCCTGGAGGAGTAAATCCACTCCTCCAGGGCCTCGGGGGCTACACCCGGTGGGTGCGCTCGCGTGCACCCACCAAGGCCTCAGACACAAAGCACAATCCCGACGAAAGCCACTGCGAGCCAAGTCTCGTCAAAACCTCGGGGAGAGTGCCCGCACTCCCCCCGAGGCTCGGGGGCTACTGTTGGATACCATAGAAAGGGGTACCCTATGCAAGAACCAAAAATATTGCTTAGACTTTGTAAATACCAATGCCAAGAGACAACCACGCGGGCCTCGGCCGATTCTCCGATTCGCCCGAGGCTCACACCGCAAGGCCATGGCAGGTTCTCCGATTCGCATGAGGCCCATGCCGCTAGGCCTCAGACGAGCTACCAACTCTCCGCCTCGCCCGAGACCCCTCGCCCGAGGCCGCACCCAAAAGGCCTCGGGCGAGGTATCGATTCTCCGTCTCGCTCGAGGGTGGCTCGGCATCAGTCCCGCCGTAGCTTTGACCGACCATCCTGACAGAGCGTCACACTCAACCAATGCGTCCAACCACTTCCGCAATGTCAGCCACACTCCGGCGTGGTACAGAGGAGTGGCCGATGGGACGGGAGTCACATCGGCGCCATGCAGTCCGGGACAGGACGGGGCAAGGGTTACCGGCCACTGTGCTCGGCACTATGCCCCCTGCTGACACCCGTACTGCACTATGCTACCTAACTACTGCTCCGAGGACAGCATGGCGTGGAGAGTCAGGTTCGGGTCCCTGTATCCTCAAAATCAGTGTACAGGACCAACTGCTCCCTTCGAGCCTCGGCAATCTGCTTCAGGGTCTTGGCAGCCTCGGGATTCGCGCCCGCTGAGCCCCCCACGATGGCTCGACCTCAGGACCGCCCCCACGATGGCTTGACCTCAGCACCAACTGAGCCTCGACTCTTTACGCTGTCAACACTCTGGCAGTGGCCCGTCGCCCGCGGACCGCGCCATACCCTGCATCAGGCGGCAGGAGCTCCCACGTCGCGTACAGGGCTGAGCTTCTATATCCTCGGAGTCAGCACACCCGCGCCATCGCATCAACCCAGCCTTGGCACTCCACTGGTCCAACGTACATCAACCGGCACGCTTCCAACGCACCTGCCACCACAGGAGCTCCCACGTCGCATAGGGCCAGGCGTGACCGGCGTGTCGCTCTAGAGTACCAAGGACAAGACCACTCCATCCACCATACCGCCGTAGTAGCGAGCTACAGGGCTCAGCACGCCGCCTCCGCTCACACCACGCACCATGTAGCAAACGCATGTACCGCCCCTATCCTCTCCTTCAACTATAAAAGGGGGCGACCGGGGCCGTTTCTAGGATAGGGGGAGACACCCGACAAACGCACACACACATTCATGGAGACATCGCTCAGATAGACACACGGGTAAGCAACGAGTAACACTCTGTAATACACACGCTCCTCACTGCGAGAGATCAACATCTCAAGCAACCCACGCCACTCCATGTAGAGACCTGGGACTAACCCCCTCTCTCGCCCCGCTTGTAAACCCCTACTACAAGCACTTCGGTGCAAGAAATACAAGATCGCTCTCTCAGACTGGACGTAGGGCACCTATTGCCTGAACCAGTATAAACCTTGTGTTTCTTTGCATCACCATCCGGGATAGGGACACGCAGTACTTTTTCACTCGTTGGTTGAGGAACCGCCGGTCCAAAACACTGACAGCTATTGTCAAGCACAAGGCGCGCCTCGTTGCCCGAGGCTTTGTCCAGCGCGAGGGCATCGACTTCGAGGAAGTCTTTGCGCCGGTAGCGTGCATGGAGTTTGTCCGACTGCTTCTGGCTTTGGCAGCAATGAAGGACTGGCGCGTCCATCTCTTGGACATAAAATCGGTCTTCCTCAACGACGAGCTAGTAGAGGCGGTCTTCGTCAGGTAACCTTCGGGTTTCATCGTCAAAAGAGTAGAGCACAGGGTGCTCCGATTACGCAAGGTGCTCTACGGGTTGCGGCAGGCCCCGCGAGCATGGAGCGCCAAGCTTAACTCCACGCTGGGCAAGCTTGGGTTCACACGGTGCGCAACCGAGCACGCACTCTACGTGCGGCAATGGGGGAAGGAGGAACTCATCGTCGGCGTGTATGTGGACGACTTGATTGTCACTGGCGCGCGTGCGGGGGACATCGACAGCTTCAAGCGCGAGATGGTGGCTCGTTTTCAAATGAGCGATCTCGGCGCGCTCTCCTACTATCTCGGCATCAAGGTGAGACAGGGGAAGGAGGTGCTCACACTCGGTCAGAGCGCGTATGCCTCGAAGCTGTTGGAGCGGAGAGGCATGGCTGAGTGTAAGCCGTGCGTGACTCCGATGGAGGAGCGGCTGAAGCTAACGAAGGCCAGTACCGCGGTGAAGGTAGATGCAACACTCTACCGGAGCATCGTCGACGGTCTGTGCTACCTAGTCTACACGAGGACGGACATTGCGTTCACCGTGGGCTACGTCAGCCGCTTCATGGAGGATCCCTGAGATGATCACTGGGCTGCGGTGAAGACGCTGCTGTGCTACGTCAAGGGGATGGTGGATCAGGGGATCGTCTTCCTCAAGACCGGAGGAAGTAGGCTGTAGCTCACTGTGTTCAGCGATGCAGACATGGCGGGGGACATCGACGGACGGCAGAGCACCTCTGGCGTGCTCGTTTTCCTCGGGTCGGCTCCAATCTCATGGTTGTCGCTGAAACAGAAGGTGGTGGCGCTGTCCACGTGCGAGGCAGAGTACATGGCGGCGGCCACAACGGCGTGCCAAGCTGTGTGGCTGCGCCGGCTGCTGGGCGGGCTGACCGGTGTGGAAGCTCACCCACCAGCACTGATGGTGGACAACCAGCCCGCCATCGCCCTCGCAAAGAATTCGGTTCTCCACGACAGGAGCAAGCATATCGACGTCAAGTTCTACTTCCTCAGGGACTGTATCGATGGAGGGCAGATGGTCATCGAGTTCGTCGAAACTAGGCGGCAACTCACGGACGTCCTCACCAAGCCGCTCGTCTATCTTCGGTTCATGGAGCTGAAGAAGATGAATGGCATGAAGGGGTTCTTGGGTTAGCAGCAGGATTAGGGAAAAAATTGTTAAGTAATCTGTTGCTTCCTTGTGTGAACACGCGGCAGGGGCAGGCGTCGAAAGAGCTCCCTACTGCTACACTGTAGCCGCTGCAGGGACAGGCGCCGAAAGGTTCTCCTGCCGCACTGTAGCCACAGCAGGAGCAGGCGCCAAAGTCAACCCTGCTGTCACATCTAGTCACTGTAGTAGCATGGCAACCTGACATGTCTGTGTACTATGATTTGATGGGTAGAGTTGTATATATAGTTTTCCACTGCAACTCGGTAAAGAGAGCGAGTTCAGCTTTGCCATCTCCTCTGCAGATCTCCGGTCAATGCTGGTGCTTGTGCTGTGTGTGCGCGCGATCTGTTCTCCCTCCCTTCTTCTACCTCTAACCATAGTGTGTGGTTGGCAACGCTGGTGAGTGGTCGGCTCACTCCTTCCGAAGAATCAGGGGCCAACATTTTCTCTTCCATAGGTCTCCAAGTCCACATTTGACCTCATGGAAGCCCAGGATGCAAAGGTTGTTGTCCCCATAATGCAGAAGCTTGACGCTGTGGCTGGGCAGGTCGACGACCTCAGTAAGAAGGTGTACGCCAAGGCTGAGAAGCTTGACGCTGTGGCTGGGCAGGTCGACGACCTCAGTAAGAAGGTGGATGCTATGGCTGAGAAGCTTGACGCCCCCATTGCAGACAACAAGTGATGCATGCATGTATGGGCAGTTAGCAGTAGTTAGCTATCGTTTGACTTTGGGCAGTGATGACTTTGGGCAGGCAGTTAGCATATAACTTTTGGGCAGCTGGCAGTTAACTATATTATTATGATATGTAGCTAATGTGGTGATGATGTACGGACACCTATATATGGCCAGATGTGGTGCTGATAGTATGGACACCTATATATGGCACTGATATGGTGATGATGTATGGACACCTAAATGTTTCTGGCTGGAAATGCATCTCTATATATTATATATATATCTATTGTTTGCTGAGATTTAATTTGATACATTTGCTGGTTCAGTTCCTTGTTACATTGTTGAGTACTTGGGCCACGGTAGAGCCAATGTGGGCTACAACCAGCCTTAGAGCAGGCCTTAGACTTCAGAATAATAAGATGCAACTCCGTGGCAAGGGTGCTGAATTTTGCACCCAGTGCTCCGCGTTTTTTCTTCCGTGTCTAGCTGCAGTGAGAAGCAAGTGGATGTAAGAAAAGTTGGCTTTATTATTATTTTTTCCATTCAGCTGGGTCCTACATCATGGTGCTTCACGCTCGATCGAAATGTGAGTCGATATCTAGTGGTGTGACGTGCCCTCGATGTCGTTTCTGTATTGTGTGCATGTCCTAGCCATTGCTATATGTCGTCTCAATGTAATCACTAAATAACATGTTCTTATCAAGGTACAACTTATAATAGACAAAAGCAGATAACAATCTTTGATAACAGACAAAACATTTGTCTTCAAGATAGACTACCAACACAACAAATAGTTTAAAGTTAAATAGACAAAACATCAGTGGCTGCAGCGCTTACAGCAGTAAACAAATCGGTTTTTGCTACCAATACCGGACCCCCCACACATCATAAAAGGTTCAGGTTTACACTGGGCAATCCTCCAGACAACTTATAATCTTGTCAAATCCAAATTGAGACCATAATTTTAACATGTTGCAACTACTATGCGGATGTGCAGGATGGATCATGGATCTCTAGTATGCCAACATCCTCAGACCAGAGCAGGATATTGCTTGGCCTGCAGACGAACACGTCGCTTGTATTCTGCTGGATCCTGCATTTTTTGGTGCTGATTAATCTCTCGAGAAAGAAAAAAAACAAATAGCAGAATGATCACTGTTTCTTTCTAACCTGGATGAATAGGTGGTAACCATCAGTCTGAGCAGGATCAGCGGGATTGGGCTGATCAAGCAAGTCCTGTATTCCAACTAGAATCTGCTTAACAGTGATAGCAGGTCTCCAACCCTGAAATTGTACAATGACAAATGAAAATTTCTCAGCAGGCATAATGCTAGACAAAGCCTGTGAACTACAGTTTGAACGCTTACGCTATCCTCATTGAGAATAGAGAGGCAGACTGTTCCTGAAGGATAAACATTTGGGTGGAAAAAACCCTGTGGGAACTTGCATTTGGGAGGCTTGCTTGGGTAGTCTTCACTGAAATGAAGGGTAAGTGGGTAGTACCCACTTTCCCAATCAGTCTGCATAGAAGAGAGGATAGTTAGAAAAATAAAGGAAATGTAAGGTTCGAAAGTAATAAAATGGTACATCAGTCAAAACAATGGACACTGGACCTGACAATATTCCAGAGTGCTGGGAAGTAATCAGCAAAAGACACTGTAGATCAAAGTTTCGAGATTGTTTACAAATAGTACAGATACATACATGCTACAAAATAGGAACAAACATTTTGCCAGGAACAGGGGATGAAAAGAATATCTCAGACTTACGGAGCTAGAAACCACTACAAAACAGCATGCCAATGTGACTACATGTTGGTGGAGTGGTGGAGGTGGCATATATAATTCTTAATTCCTACAACACACTGGTATTGTAAATCTATTGACATGAATCACTGGGACAAAAAGAAATACATATCAACATGATTTCCAACTTTCTACCATGGGTTCCAACTTCGAAACAATAATGAAACGCTTAAAAGACAAATCGTGTGAGGAAAGTCTTAGTGATTCTTTTAGCTTGTAGTAAATGAAAAGAAGTGGAACGCACAGTTCCTAATATAGAAATGCTTAGGAATTCAATAAGCAGTACAGTCCATAAATAATAAAAACCATAGAGGCATAGACCATGTGTTGGGAAAATAAAATAAAATAATTAAAATTCATCATGGAGCGAAACTGCACAAGGGCGTTGATGCACACATCGCAACATCACAAAAGCGGTCAAGCCTATGTATGTACAGTTCCAGACCATGAGGTTCGCCGGTGTTTCCCTAAAAATCCTATCGAGCATGATTACAATTATACTACCTAACCGGGTCAAATCGAATCCAACGGGTGTTACCGGGGCTTACCCCCTGCTTGCCGGGGATGGTACAGTTCCAGACCATGAGGTTCGCCGACCCGTCGGCTAGCGTCTCTGGCCTCGCCACGAAACCCTGCAGAAGATGAAGGAGATCAGATCGAGACTTGAATCGGGCGGCGGCACGAGAGATAGAGACAAAGGGAGAGGGGATCGAAAGTCAGGTACGGACGTGGGGGTGGTTCTTGCGCCAGGCCTTGCGTTCCTCGGCGAGGCGGCCGCGCGCGATTCCTCCCGACATGGCTGCGGCGGCGGCGGTGGCTAGCAGCTCTCCTCGCACCCTTGGATTGGAAGGGTTAGTTTGGGTTTCGGGAAGTCTTCAATGACAAACCGCCTCTTTACTTTCCCCCTTCCTTGTTCATTCATTTATTTTTGTTATTATCCTTCCATTATTGTTTACTAAGAGTTGTTGTTCTTGACATTCACGGCTGACTCGGAGGGATTAGTTATTGGCGGCGAGGTAGTGGGTCCATCGTATCAGAGAGTTGGCGAGCCGGATCAGATGTGCTGTGGTTGTGTTTTCTTTAATACAAAAAATAATTGTGCCAAACATCTTCCAACGTAGACAAATTTTCTCAATACTAGAAGCATACCTCGCGCGTCGCTGACGCTGGACACTTTTAACCCCAAACGAACCGACCCGAACCGACCCGAAATATCGGTTTATTCGAGTTTCGGCTTCGGCTTCGGTTTCCATCTGTGTGAAGTTCGGCTATCGGCTTCAAGTTCGGTTTCCTCGTCCCACCGAACCGATGACCGAAGAAATCGTTCCATCGCAGCGCACTGCTCTCTAGTCTCCAGTCTCCTGCACCCTCCGCATAGACTCTCTCCAACGGCCCAAGACAAGCCAAGCCGATCCTATCCAACAGAGGCAACCCACCACTCTCTAGAGTCCAGACTCCTATCGAACCCTATCCCTTCCTCTCGACCTCTCCTATCTTACCCCTCGGCGGTGGCGCACTCACCTGTCGCACTGTCGCAGCAAGTAGGCGGCGACTGCATGAATAGATAAGTGTCATAATTGTATGTGCTAGTGGACTGCTAATGTGGACGTCTTGTATATCGAGATAGAGTTGTAGTGAGGTTTGAGATTATAAGAGATAAGAGATAAAGAGATATAAATATATAAATTAATCTTTGCTAGAGAACTCTTTACTTATAGCAATTAGCTCTTGGATGTTATATCTATTAAAATATTTTTTAAGAGTGGGCGGGAGAGAAGTTAAAAACAAACATTATATTATACTATTATATAGTTATTAAAAACATGATGTTTGCATATGAAGTTGGACAAAGACGAATTTTATATCAAAATTTTAAAACTCAATGAGACCAACAACTTTGTAGTTAACAAGTTTGTTTTGAAATTATTTAGAGTGTCAATTTTTTTAAGTTCTAGTATTTTGAAATTCAAATTATAATATTTTTAAATGACTTTAGATGTTGACATGGTTTATCCAAATGTTGCAATTATCAATACAATCTATAACTTTGTAGTTGGTATTTTTTTATTTGTAGTCATTTAGAGTCCTAAATAATCTTGTTTTTCTTAGATTTAAAATTTAAAACTTAGAATTTTCAAATGACTTCCGTTGAAGTCGTTTGAAAATGCAAATTTCTGCATTTCAAAATCTAAGAAAGCAAAACAAATATTTAGGACTCTAAATGACTTTGGGTAAAAAAATTTATCAACTATAAAATTATACAACTTTTGTATAAACGATGTAGATTGAGGTTTGAAAATTCTAATTTTGAATTTAAAATTCTAAGAATTCAAAAATAATTTTTGGCATTCAAAATAGTATAAAATGAAAACTTATCAACTACAAAGTTATAGGTTTCATTGAGCTCTACAATTTTAATGTAGTTCATCTTCATCCAACTTCACATACAAAAGTTATGGATTTTTAAGATAGCTATAAGGGTTATGATATAATAATTAGGGGCATAACAATCAATTTTAGTTTTGCAATCCCATCCAGTCCTAAAAAATATTATTTTAAAGGTATAGTGTCTAAGAGCCAAGTGTCACAATTGAAGGATATCCTCTAGCAGAAACAATATTGAGTACTTTCCATCAACAAATACCAACATTGAGGGATGTCCTACATCAAATTCACCCGCATTTTTTTGTCTCTAAGACGAAAGACATTGAGATTTTTTATTTTAATAACAAAAAATACTAATAATTTAAGAAGAGGATGTCCCAGATTAAATTTTGAAGAACTAGCATTTTGAGTTACTAAAAGATCCCATGAACTCCTAGGTGGGAGTGAATTGGGTGTCTAATTAAACTTAAATCTAAGAGTTCCAACTAAATTACCACTAGAAAAACCATAAACTACTCTATAAAAATATGCACTTATGGTTTCCCATGCTCTAACTTACTTTCAATCCAAGAGTTTAGCAACCTAGAGGCTAGAACCAATCCTATCAACTAGCCTATAGATAATTTAGAAACGTAAATGTCACAAAAGTAAAGCACATGTAGAAGAAACAAATGTGGTAAGTAAAGAACTTAAATAAGAGAGAGCAAACTTATGGTAGAACCTCCTAATATAACCTAATCCCAAGTATACTTATCAGCCATTTGACACTAAATACATGAGAGACTAAGTCAGTGAAGGGCTAGAATTTATATTTAGCTAAGAATTGCTAAGGTAAAGCCTAAGTTGATCCTAGGTAGGTGAACGATAGTGAAGGGTGAATGTGAACTATCTAAACTAACTACTACTAACAAGCTGACCTAGAGATAGCTAGGTGGGAGAGCGAGCATTTTATCTTTCTAGTAACTAAGGTAAACAAATGATTGGAAGAAATACGATAGTACTTTAGGGCACAGCCCGCCTACCAAATAGGAGAGTTAAATAGACAAGGTCTGCCACGAACCCTACGATTTAATAACTAGAACTATCGTGGTAGAATACAAAGGATGGATAAGGCTGTCACCACTTGCCACCTACCACAATCTATTCGGAGGCCTAACCGTATCCACAGGTAATCAATAGCCTAAGCACCATGCTTAATCTATATGCTTACTACTTCGATCCGAGCTTTGATGAAATGAGATCAAAGTACCCTAACCAGACGGTGGAACCGGTACTAACGAATAGCTACTAATTATAAGATAACCTATGTGGCAGAACCTCCTAAATTATAGGGCCCACATGCACCTGTCACTGTCCAACGACCTTTGACATCTATGCATATATCCCCGGTAACTTAAGAAGACTGTCGGGTGTCCTCGGGGAACCTCGAATCATCCATGATTTCCGAGCAGGATCCCATTACAGAGTCATTGTAGTATACAACAGTTTATACAAATATATACATCAGAGTAAAGATTAGCGAAAGACTTACAATAACATAGTTTACAAACCATTTTGTTTCAAACCATATAACTAAGTTCGGTTAATATTACAAAACGTATTAGTGGAGTTGCATTATAACATATTACAGAACACACAAATAAGTTGCCCTGCCCAAGGGCCACGCATTTACTTATCGTCATCGCATTGAACAACAGTCATGCAACACGATCCAAAATAGATCTGCTACATTTTCTCTATGCCAGGCTTCATTTCTTCCTTCCACCGTACGGACTAACATACGTTCACAGTTCTTATGAGCGGTAGTGAGACGCCTCAATTGACCCTGTAGTTCTCCTACCTGGATGGCATCCAAGGCCCTATCTCTAGTAGCCTATGATAACTCTACAGAAATCCTCTGTATCTCTGCCTGGGGATCAGGCCTAGAGCTGCTACAGCTAGCACCGTCATTCCTAGGGGCAAGTTGGTGACGAGGAACTCCTTTGGGTCCAATGGACTTACGGGGTGTCTTCTTGGTACGAGCCATACTGTAGAAAGCAAGATTAATCCTAGTAAGATAATCTGACAACAGTCTCAAGAGCAGCAAGGGTGGACTACACAACTCAACCCATACACACTACCCACCCAAACTCAGAGGTGAAGGAAGTAATGAGTGAATTAATCATGATGCATGAATCATTCTTACGAACAAAAATCATCAAAGCTTATAATGCACATAAACAACATTTGTTTTTTTATATAGGGCATAGTAAGATTACTACTCCACCACACAAAACCTTTTTAATCAAATAAGGAATGGTGAGAAAGAAATTAGATAAGTCAGAAGCATTTTGGACCAAATTAACAAGTTATATTTAGTCATCCCAAATCATTTTGAAGTTTTTATAAACCAATACGACAAAGACTTTGTAACGATCGCTCTGATACCATTCTATGGCAGGACACTCTGAAATTATAGGGCCCACATGCACCTGTCACTGTCCAACGACCTTTGACATCTATGCATATATCCCTGGTAACTTAAGAAGACTGTCGGGTGTCCTCAGGAAACCCCGAATCATCCACGATTTCTAAGCAGGATCCCATTACAGAGTCATTGCAGTATACAACAGTTTATACAAATATATACATCAAAGTAAAGATTAGCAGAAGACTTACAATAACATAGTTTACAAACCATTTGTTTCAAACCATACAACTAAGTTCGGCTAATATTACAAAATGTATTAGTGGAGTGGCATTATAACATATTACAGAACACACAAATAAGTTGCCCTGCCCAAGGGCCACACATTTACTTATCGTCATCGCACTGAACAACAGTCATGCATCACGATCCAAAATAGATCTGCTCATGAGCCTCACCTGCAACAAGGGTCAACGAACTCTGAGTACAAAAGTACTCAACAAGACTTAACCGAAATAAGAATTAATAGAACGCAGGAATGCAGACTCAGGGGATTCAAGGTATGGCTTTAGCAATAACCAAAGTTTGTTTGCGTAAAAGCTTTTTAACAAAATTCTATATATCAACATTTAAAACTTCATAAGATCATATACAAAGCTGACACAATCCACATTTAGATCATGAAACTTCATATCCAACACTTTCTCAAACCATCCTCAAGTTCCAATTATTAATACTACGATGATGAATAGAGAAGTGAGTTTCCATAACCGAGGAGCAACGACGATTCGAACCAATTAAAACCCAGCTGGGAATTCCATACCACACGACATATGTAGGTCCCCGACTTACATATATCAACCTACCCTCGGATCCTCTAAAACAAGAACGGGTCCGCGCCATCCGAGAATACAGTACCCCACCAATCCAGCCCATTGCCACGTGGGTACACACTATTCCCGCCATCTCTCCACTCCCAGTGCGCGAGTAGCCATTCTCGTAATAGAATAGCCAAGTTAAGGCTTACCAGAGTATGTGGTTAGTGCTACAAAGTCTCACCGCACACAGTTCAACAACGGACGGACCTTAACCGACACATGCGGAAAGAACCCGCTCACAAGACCTCCATGTCTTGTGGCTCACACACACCGAGTCCGCCCGGTCAAGATTTATTACTCCACATGCTCATATTTCATGATCACATAAGTAACCAAACGTAACCAAAGATCCATTTAAAACTTGCAGGTGATAGGTAATCACCCGACTTTGATCTGTCTAAGCATGGCTAAGCATAACTAGACATTTATAAAGTAAAACTAGTAACAAGGTAAATATGGAAAAACAATGTTGGTAATGCACCAATTAGGTTTTTACTTAACTCCTTATCACTTAATGCAGTACAGAAAAGCAAAAGCGAAATCAATTTGTAAAACACAAGGTAGGGTTGTATGCATCCGGGGCTTGCCTTCATTGACGGAAAAGTTTGGTTCCGGAGTCGTTTCACAATTGTCAAATCCGACCTCAACAGGTGGATTAACTTCTTCCACAACTTGATTAATTACCACGTGCTCACCTTCGTTCACTACACGTAGTAACAAGGCCTTGTTTAACATGATGCAAGATATAAAACATGGTGCTCGATGATGGATACAAAAATTAACAACTTGAATACAACTTTCCTTCGCGGTACAGTTACAAGTCAAACTAACGAAACCTTTTCGTAACACCTAATTCAATTGCCAAGGATTATTACCAACTAATGACCCAAGGACACCACTCAATAAAAAATTCAAACAAAACCTAAATCATTAAAGGTTACTATTTGCTTTTACGAGTTAATTAATTAATTAAGAATTATGAAATAAATAAACTTGTTCCAATTGAGCCCAAAATTTTTGTACATGTTCATCTCATGATAACTAAGTGGCAAAACAATTTTTATAATTTTTGGATAAATAATTAAGCATAGAAAAATCATGGAAACTCATTTATTAATTAATTGAGCAATTTTTATCATATTCAAAAAGTACAGAAAATCAACATTTCATATTTTTACTAAATAATATACATCACTGAGAAGTCACACAAAAATTTTCATAATTTTTGGAGCTCTACATAAATCTACACAAAAATAACAAAAAATCATACTATTCATCCATTTCTGAAAATAGAAAAATCCATTTTGAACTCACGGTCACCGACATCGGTGACGGCGTTTAGGCGACTGCGGTGGATAAAAGGGGCAATCAACTAGTCATAGAGCATCACGGGAACAAGACGAAGCTGACGGCATGCCAAGCACGAGTAGAGACAGACCGTGGAGCTCTGGCCACGGCGAAGCGCGCTCGACGAAGATGCTGCCGGCTGTGAGGAAGAAAGACGTCGCACGGTGAAATTCGGCGAAGACAGATGACCACGATTGGTTGGCTAGTTTCGCAAGGAGTAGGCGAAGCTATTGAGCGCCTTGCTGCGACGGTGGAGGCACTACGGCGACGGCAAAAGCACGACAGAGCAGCGGTGGCGGCGTCGGGAAAACAGAGGAAGGAAAACGACGAGGAACGACGACGGCAAAGGCCTTATAACGCGGCTCAGAAGCGCAAGGAAGCCACGCAGGAGCCTTTTCCGTGCTAGCGCGAAGCCAAGGACGGCCACGGCGACGACCAGAACGCATTCGAAGCTCACCGGCGATGTAGCTTAAGCGGCTAGCACTGTTCACAGAATTTACAGAATTGCCATCCGATTTGAAGCTCAAATTACTCCTAAATTTATGTAACAACTCAAAAATCTCCAAAAATAAAAGCTGTTCAAAATTCAAAGTTCTACAACTTTGCTTTTATTACCATACCCAAATTTGGTCTACATTTTGAAATGCAAATTTGAATTAAAAAGGGGACACTTTAAGTACATTTCGCCTTTTCAAATTACTTCAAATTTTTCTAAACAACTTTGAAAACTCCAAAAACAAACTTTGTACAACTCAACAAACTCTACCTTTTTGCTTTAAGGCTCAACCCCAAAATGTACTTTGTTTTTAAAATGGGTTTTTCGGGTCAAAACTAATCGCTGGAAATCAGGGTTTTCGAAACTTTAAATCCAAACCAAACTTTGAACTCAATTCACACCATACAAGGCAACACTCATAACATAAATGTAAACTTGTTTTAGTGAATGCATATCAAAGTTTGCAATATGGCCAAATGCCTTGCAATGCATATGATGACATGTCATGTTTTTAGTATTTAAACACCCAGGGTGTTACAATCCTTCCCCCTAAAAGAAATCTCATCCCGAGATTCAAAGTCATAGGGTAAGTAATGGAAAAGGAAATGTGTCAATCCAAAAACATTCACAACTTGTTCATAAAACAGCTGAGGTTCCTTTACAAACAGGGTTCGCCACAACAGAGCAAACTAACATTATGCTATATCGACGCAAGAAACTCTGGAAACTTTTCTAACAGGTAATCTTTAGATTCCCAAGTAACTTCTTCTTCTGAATGTTGATTCCATTATATCTTGTAGAACTTGATTGTCCTCCTTCGAGTAACACGATCTTTCTGATCCAAAACTCGGATATGATATTTGGAATAAGTCAAATCTGGTTCAAGTTCCACTCCTTCAACCTCAACATTCTGCTCAGGCACTCGCAGACACTTCTTCAATTGAGAAACATGGAACACATCATGCACAACTGCGAGATGTTCTGGTAATTTCAAGCGATATGCCACTTTTCCATACCTCTCCAAAATTTGAAAGGGTCCAATATATCGAGGTGCCAACTTGCCTTTAACACCAAAACGATTAACTCCCTTCATTGGTGATACTTTCAGATATACAAAATCTCCTTTGTTAAACACCAATGATCTACGTCGTCTATCCACATAACTCTTTTGTCGGGACTGAGCTATCTTCAAATTACTTTGTATTTGCCTAACCTTGTCTTCTGTTTCTTTCACAAGGTCAACCCTAAAGAACCTTCTTTCTCCAGGCTCAGACCAACTCAGCGATGTTCTACATCTACAACCATAGAGTGCTTCAAATGGAGCAATTCTAATGCTTTCCTGATAACTATTGTTGTATGAGAACTCAGCCAAAGGTAAGCATTCGTCCCACTTCTTGGAATAGTTAAGGACACAACACCTTAACATATCTTCAAGTACTTGATTGACTCTTTCAGTTTGTCCATTAGTCTGCGGATGATAAGCTATACTATACAGTAGTTTGGTACCCAATGAAGAATGTAATTATTTCCAAAAGCTGGAGACAAACTGTGTACCCCTATCAGACACAATAGTCTTGGGTACTCCATGGAGGCTCATGATTCGCTCTAAATACATCTTGGCATACCGTATAGTGGGATATGTATTTTGGACTGGAAGAAAATGTGTTGATTTGGTTAGTCGATCTACAATAACCCATATTGAGTCAAATCCCTTTGATGTCTTGGGTAGACCAACAATAAAGTCCATACTTATGTCCTCCCACTTCCAAGATGGAATAGGTAATGGTTGTAATTCACCAGCAGACCTCAAATGTATAGCTTTCACCTTTTGACAAGTATCACACTTTGCTATGTATCTAGCAATCTCTATCTTCATTTTGGTCCACCAAAATCTTTGTTTCAAATCATGGTACATCTTGTTACTTCCTGGATGGATAGATAACCTAGTAGCATGTGCCTCTTCCAGAATTGACTGTCGCAACTCAAGAACCTTTGGTACCACCAGGCGATCTTTGAACCATAGCACACCTTCACCATCTATACTGAAGCATTCTGCTTTTCCATTCCTGACCCTTTCTTTGATATGGGCTATACCCTTGTTTTCTTTCTGAGCAGCAATAACTTGATCTCGAATAGTGGCTTCAACCATTATGTTGGTCAAACTGCCTTGTTGAATTACCTCTACATTCAACTTCTCCATCTCTTGACATAAAATCAATCCCATTGTTCTCACTGCCAGACAATTGCAATAACTTTTGCGACTAAGGGCATCTACAACCACATTTGCTTTGCCAGGGTGATAATGTACTTCTAAGCCATAATCTTTAATTAGTTCTAACCACCTTCTTTGTCGCATGTTCAATTCTAACTGAGTAAAGATATACTTTAAACTCTTGTGATCTGTATAAATATGGCACGTATTACCAAGCAGGTAATGCCGCCAAATCTTTAGAGCATGGACAACAGCTGCTAATTCCAGATCATGAGTTGGATAGTGTTCTTCATGTTGCTTAAGTTGCATGGATGCATAAGCAATGACTCTGCCTTCTTGCATCAATACACATCCAATACCAATACCCGAAGCATCACAATAAACATCAAACGGCTTCTCGATATCAGGTTGGGCTAATACTGGCGTAGTGGTCAACAGTCTCTTCAAAGTCTAGAAAGCTTCTCCACAATCAGATGACCAGACAAACTTGACTTGGCTCTTCAACAACTCAGTGATGGACTTTGATACTATAGAGAAATCTAGAATAAAACAACGGTAATATCCCGCTAATCCCAGAAAACTCCGAACCTGATGAACTATGGTTGGCGGTTTCTAATCAAGCACATCCTTCACTTTGCTTGGATCAACTGCAATGCCTTTAGCTGACAAAACATGTCCAAGAAATTGTACTTCCTTAAGCCAAAAATCACACTTGCTGAACTTGGCATATAGTTGATGTTCTCTCAAGCGGGTCAGAACAATTCTGAGATGTTCCACATGTTCTTCCTTATTCTTGGAATATACTAGAATGTCATCAATAAACACCACTATAAACTTGTCTAGCTCAGGCATGAATACTGAATTCATCAGATACATAAAATGAGCTGGAGCGTTTGTCAAACCAAAAGACATTACCAAGTATTCATATAATCCATATCTTGTGGTAAATGCCGTTTTGGGAATATCTTCAGGCTTAATCTTGATTTGGTGATAGGCTGACCTCAAATCAATCTTGGAGAAAACTCTGGCTCCGGCCAATTGATCAAAAAGCAAATCTATCCGAGGTAAGGGATACTTATTCTTGATGGTCACTTCATTCAACGGACGATAGTCGACACATAACCTCAGGCTCTCATCTTTCTTTTTCACAAAAATTGCCGGACATCCCCAAGGTGATGAACTAAGTTAGATAAACCCCTTATCTATCAATTCTTGCAACTGAGTCTTCAACTCGGCTAACTCCTTGGGTGGCATCCTATAAGCTCTCCGAGAAATCGGAACTGTTCCTGGTTTTAACTCTATGTTAAACTGGACATCCCTATCAGGTGGTAGACCGGGTAAATCTTCAGGAAACATATAAGGAAATTCACACACTACCGGGATATCTCTAATCTCTTTGATGGCAGTTGCATAAACTTTGCCCACTGATCTTCTTAAGGTTGGAAGTTGGATGAGAAGTTGAGAATGACTATCTGGCAAACTCACCCTTATTGTTCTATTCAAAGCATCTATAACAGCCTTATGCTGATACATCCAATTCATTCCCAAGATTACATCTATATCCTGATCCTTTAGGATAATCATGGTAGTGGGAAAAATATGCCCACCCAAGTTTATGGGTACCTGGTATACCATTTCCTTAGTACACAGACGTCCTCTGGGCGACTGTATAAAGAAATTTTCCTTTGTTGCCCCAATTGAAATTTCATGCTCTACCACAAATGTTTTATTGATGAATAAATGAGATGCACCCGAATCAAAAAGTATAACTGCAGGATGATTAGCGGCAGAAAACATACCCATCATCACTGGCTCCCCTTGTGGAATTTCCCCAGCTTGAATATAGAACACCCGTCCTATCTTCCTTTCATCTTTGCCTTTCTGAGCATTCTGATTGTTATTCTTGTTCTGTGCCTGACCCTGTTGTTGATTTATAGGAGCCTTCTAATAATTTGGATTAGACTGCCTTGGATACGGACATTCCCTCGAGAAATGACCAGGCTTGCCGCAATTGAAACAGGGATACTTATGACCCTGGGGTGTTGGAGCAGAAACCCCAGAAGCATTTGTCGGTTGTGGATTCTGATAAGTTGTAGCAGGGCGGATATTTGATTGCTGACTGGCTTGAAACTGCGGCGGACGATAAGGAGGACGATTATGATTTACTGGATGATAAATCACCCTCTGCCTCTTTTGATTTCCCCCAAAAGATCCAGACGGCATACTCTTTTTCTTCTTGAGCTCCTTATGCTGCCGATACTTTGCCTCTGAAGCAATTGCAATATTCACTGCCTCATGATAAGTGACATTGGTACAAGTTGTCATCATAGTCTGCAATTTGGTATTCAGACCTCTCATGAACCATTTCTTTTTCTTGGCGTCGGTGTTGACATGTTCTATTGCATATTGGGACAAGTGATTGAATCTTCCTACATACTACATAACCGTTTGATCTCCTTGCTTCAAAGCAAGGAATTCATCCAGCTTCATAGCCATAACTCCCTTCAGGATATAATGGGCTCTGAAAGCAGTACGAAACTCTGTCCAAGTTAACAGAACACCTACGGGTTGCATGGCCATAAGATTCGCATACCAAGCACCGTCTGCACCTCTAAGTTGCTGGGCAGTAAAGACTGGTTTCTGAAACTCCGTGCATGGAATGAGATCAAATTTCTGCTCCATGGTTTGAAACCAATCGTCAGCCTCTAGTGGTTCATCTTCCTTGGTGAACACCGATGGTCTTGTGTCTGTAAAATCAACATATGTAGCCTCCTGCCTGTTATGATGGCGACCATGGTTTCCTTGCATCTGATTCTGATTACTTTGAGCTATCTCATGAAGCAAACAAGAATTTTCAACCGTCACATTGACAAGTGCGGCTATAGCATCAGCTAGATTTGTTGGAACTGGTGGCGGATCTAGAATACCGTTCTCATCTTGTGAAGTACTAGGAATATACGAACCCCGTGTATGACACATATGCTCATAACAAACCAAACTTTACTCACAAGTCTTTATTGAATTGCAACAAAAGCTTACTCCAGACACATTACATAGGGTTTACTAATATAAACACAAACCCGCATCTAAACAAAACTACTAACTTTAACTAGAACTAACTATTATACAACTCTACTCGTCTTCTCGATCACTTCAAACTTCGTGCTCGGTATCCATTCTGGAAATATTTCTGCCCTCATTATCACTTTCATCGATCATCACTAATGCTTTTGGATCTTCTTCTTCTTCCTCTTCCGATTCGCTATCATCGGTAAGGATGACACCGGGGTCCATTGCATCAGCTTGGGGTTCATGATTTGGATCTAGGAGATTGCTTAGCCTATGAACTTCCTCATGCAGATAAGTATTATTTTCTGCTAAATCTTCTACATAGAATTCTAGCTCATGAGTTCTAGCTCTAGCTACATTTTCTCTATGACAAGCTTCATTTCTTCCTTCCACCGTACGGACTAACATACGTTCGTAGTTCTTGTGAGCGGTAGTGAGACGCCTCAATTGACCCTATAGTTCTCCTACCTGGATGGCATCCAAGGCCCTATCTCTAGTAGCCTATGATAACTCTATAGAAATCCTCTGTATCTCTGCCTGGGGATCAGGCCTAGAGCTGCTACTGCTAGCACCGTCATTCCTAGGGGCAAGTTGGTGACGAGGAACTCCTTTGGGTCCAGTGGACTTACGAGGTGTCTTCTTGGTACGAGCCATACTATAGGAAGCAAGATTAATCCCAGTAAGATAATTTGACAATAGTCTCAAGAACAGCAAGGGTGGACTACACAACTCAACCCATACACACTACCCACCCAGACTCAGAGGTGAAGGAAGTAACGAGTGAATTAATCATGATGCATGAATCGTTCTTACGAACAAAAATCATCAAAGCTTATAATGCACATAAACAACATTTGTTTTTTTATATAGGGCATAGTAAGATTACTACTCCACCACACAAAACCTTTTTAATCAAATAAGGAATGGTGAGAAAGAAATTAGATAAGTCGGAAGCATTTTGGACCAAATTAACAAGTTATATTTAGTCATCCCAAATCATTTTGAAGTTTTTGTAAACCAATACGACAAAGACTTTGTACGATCGCTCTGATACCATTCTATGGCAGAACACTCCTAAATTATAGGGCCCACATGCACCTGTCCCTGTCCAATGACCTTTGACATCTATGCATATATCCCCGGTAACTTAAGAAGACTATCGGGTGTCCTCGGGGAACCCTGAATCATCCACGATTTTCGAGCAGGATCCCATTATAGAGTCATTGCAGTATACAATAATTTATACAAATATATACATCAGAGTAAAGATTAGCAGAAGACTTACAATAACATAGTTTACAAACTATTTGTTTCAAACCATACAACTAAGTCCGGTTAATATTACAAAACGTATTAGTGGAGTGGCATTATAACATATTACAGAACACAAAAATAAGTTGCCCTGCCCAAGGGCCACACATTTACTTATCATCATCGCACTGAACATCAGTCATGCAGCACGATCCAAAACAGATCTGCTCATGAGCCTCACCTGCAACAAGGGTCAACGAACCCTGAGTACAAAAGTACTCAACAAGACTTAACCGAAATAAGAATTAATAGAACGCAGGAATGCAGGCTCAGGGGATTCAAAGTATGGCTTTAGCAATAAACAAAGTTTGTTTGCGTAAAAGCTTTTTAACAAAATTCTTTATATCCACATTTAAAACCTCATAAGATCATATACAAAGCTGACACGATCTGCATTTAGATCATGAAACTTCGTATCCAACACTTTCTCAAACCATCCTCAAGTTCCAGTTATTAATACTACGATGATGAACAGAGAAGTGAGTCTCCATAACCGAGGAGTAACAACGATTCGAACCGATTAAAACCCAGCTAGGAATTCCAGACCACATGACATATGTAGGTCCCCAACTTACATATATCAACCTACCCTCAGATCCTCTAAAACAAGAATGGTCCGCGCCACCCGAGAATACAGTACCCCACCAATCTAGCCCATTGCCACGTGGGTACACGCTATTCCCACCATCTCTCCACTCCCAGTACGCGAGTAGCCATTCTCGTAATAGAATAGCCAATTTAAGGCTTACCAGAGTATGTGGTTAGTACTACAAAGTCTCACTGCACACAGTTCAACAACGGACGGACCTTAATCGACACAGGCGGAAAGAACCAGCTCACAAGACCTCCATGTCTTGTGGCTCACACACACCGAGTTCACCCGATCTAGATTTATTACTCCACATGCTCATATTTCATGATCACATAAGTAACCAAATGTAACCAAAGATCCATTTAAAACTTGCAGGTGACAGGTAATCACCTGACTTTGATCTGTCTAAGCATGGCTAAGCATAACTAGACATTTACAAAGTAAAACTAGTAACAAGGTAGATACGAAAAAACAATGTTGGTAATGCAGCAATTAGGTTTTTACTTAACTCCTAATCACTTAATGCAGTACAGAAAAGCAAAAGCGAAATCAATTTGTAAAACACAAGGTAGGGTTGTATGCATCCGGGGCTTGCCTTCGTTGACGGAAAAGTTCGGTTCCGAAGTCGTTTCACAATTATCAAATCCGACCTCAATAGGCGGGTTAACTTCTTCCACAACTTGATTAACTACCACGTGCTCACCTTCGTTCACTACACGTAGTAACAAGGCCATGTTTCACATGATGCGAGATATAAAATATGATGCTCGATGATGGATACAAAAATTAACAACTTGAATACAACTTTCCTTGCGGTACAGTTACAAGTCAAACTAACTAAACCTTTTCGTAACACCTAATTCAATTGCCAAGGATCATTACTGTAACACCCCGGCCTAGGGCTTAATAGGATTAATAGGATACTCGTACCAACAAGTTGCAACTTCTTTTCTGGAACCCCATCTCTTAAGAACTCCAAGGTTAAGCGTGCTTGGCCTAGAGCGATGGGTGATCGATCGGGAAGTTCTTCCCGGGGGCGCATGAGTGAGAACAAAGTGTGCAGAAAAGACTGGTGTTGGTCTGTGAGGGCAGTCTATGTTCTAGGGAAGCTACCAGATGTAAGCGGGCCTGGCCTCGTGGAGGCGGACGTTATAGAATGGTATCAAAGCTGACCTTTGCGGTTTCACGGGCGCGTGTGTTTGTTGCACAGGCATGGTGCGCATGGCTGGTGTGGACCCAGAGTGGTCACCCAGCATGGCACATGCACTGGCACTGGACACACGGATGTGGCCAAGAGGGGACGTTCCTGGCCTAGGGTTGACCGACGAGGACGTCGGTCTCCTAAGGGGGTGAGGGTGTAACACCCCGGCCCAAGGCTTAATAGGATTAATAGGATACTCATACCAACAAGTTGTAACTTCTTTTCTGGAAGCCCATCTCTTAAGAACTCCAAGGTTAAGCACGCTTGGCCTGGAGCGATGGGTGACCGACTGGGAAGTTTTTTCCGGGGGCGCATGAGTGAGGACAAAGTGCGCAGAAAAGACTGGTGTTGGTCTGTAAGGACAGTCTATGTCCTAGGAAAGCTACCAGATGTAAGCGGGCCTAGCCTCGTGGAGGCGGGACGTTACAATTACCAACTAATGACCCAAGAACATCACTCAATCAAAAATTCAAACAAAACCTAAATCATTAAAGGTTACTATTTGCTTTTACGAATTAATTAA
This sequence comes from Miscanthus lutarioriparius, assembly GCA_904845875.1. Lineage (NCBI taxonomy): Eukaryota > Viridiplantae > Streptophyta > Magnoliopsida > Poales > Poaceae > Miscanthus > Miscanthus lutarioriparius. The sequence continues at coordinate 48,627,949 of CAJGYO010000002.1, forward strand.
TTAATTAAGAATTATGAAATAAATCAACTTGTTCCAATTGAGCCCAAAATTTTTGTACATGTTCATCTCATGATAACTAAGTGGAAAAACAATTTTCATAATTTTTGGATAAATAATTAAGCCTAGAAAAATCATGGAAACTCATTTATTAATTAATTGAGTAATTTTTATCATATTCAAAAATTACTAAAAATCAACATTTCATATTTTTACTAAATAATATACATCACAGAGAAGTCACGCAAAAAGTTTCATAATTTTTGGAGCTCTACATAAATCTACACAAAAATAACAAAAACTCATACTATTCATCCATTTCTAAAAATAGAAAAATCCATTTTGAACTCACGGTCACTGACATCGGGTCCCACCTGTCATCTTCAACCTCCCGCCTTGACCACGATGGCGACGGCGCTGATCGACGAAAACTCGCCGACGATGAGTCCAACGGCGACGACCAAGGTACCAAAACGTTCACCAAGACTAGGCGCACCTACTGATGTCCCTACTTGCACCGATTATGGCTCTATACTAGCTCAATGTCGGCCATGGCGGACGCGACTGCACAATGGCGCAATGCTGGTGACAGAAGACCGGTAACGGTGAAACAAACCACTCGGGAAGAACCAGGAGCTCACCCCGATCACGTTGAAGGCGATGGACGAGTAGGAGGAACAAAGGAGAGGCGGGTCGACGGTCACAGCGAGCACGGAGGCGCGAACCACGTCGGCGACGGCGTTTAGGTGACTACGGTGGATAAAAGGGGCAATCAACTGGTCATAGAGCATCACGGGAACAAGGCGAAGCTGACGGCATGCCAAGCACGAGCAGAGACAGACCATGGAGCTCTGGCCACGGCAAAGCGCGCTCGACGGAGATGCTGCCGGCCGCGAGGAAGAAAGACGTCGCACGGTGAAATTCGGCGAAGACAGATGACCACGACTGGTTGGCTAGTTTCGCAAGGAGTAGGCGAAGCTATTGAGCGCCTTGCTGCGACGGTGGAGGCACTACGACGACGGCAAAAGCATGACAGAGCAGCGGCGGTGGCGTCGGGAAAACAGAGGAAGGAAAACGATGAGGAACGACGACGGCAAAGGCCTTATAACGCGGCTTAGAAGCGCAAGGAAGCCATGCTGGAGCCTTTTCCATGACAGCACGAAGCCAAGGACGGCCACGGCGATGACCAGAACGCATTCGAAGCTCACCGGCGATGTAGCTTAAGCGGCGAGTGAAACAACCCCGATTTCCATGAAGGGAATCCACAGAGTCAAAGTGTAATAAGACCGTTGTAGATCATATTACCCAGATTCCAGTCGAATATCACATCCATACAACGATAATATCAGAGTACAAGTGTAGGATTCATTCAGAATAGATTGAAGATAGGATCGCCAAACTCGAGCGTAGGAATGAACCCCTCAACCGTCAAAAAGTAGCATTCATTCAGAATAGCTTGAAGATAGGATCGCCAAACTCGAGCGTAGGAATGAACCCCTCAACCGTCAAACTCCTCGGAGCTATACTCCTTAGCAGAACCTGTGTGCCAAAATTTATCAGTACGATTTGTACTGGCCACTCCCAACCCTATGAGTATTGCTTTGTGGAAATTGGATGCAAGTTGGATATAATCAAAAGGGAACCTATAAAGCTGGGGTTTCCTATGTATTAGCATATCAAGTTCATAATAATGGTTGGTCAAGTTTTAACACCATTCTCACACATTCCACCCCATTCCCATTCCAGAGCCAGGTTTCGATCCTGGGATCGATATACCACCATATCCACACCATCACCATACCACAGCCATACCATCGCTCAGTAGATAGGCCAACTCCCTCTTGGCACTGTCTCAAGGCCCGTAGCCCCTGGCTACGTCCGAACACTCACTCCCGGGGGAGAATAGAAGACTCATCTCACTATCTAGTTTAAGCGAAACCTAGGAAAGGTCCATAGCCGACAAGTCGGCATATGTATCGATCGATCAACCATACACTCTGCAGAGGTTTTACATAACCACAAGATCCGCCTTCCTCGCTGACCGTCGTCAACTGGGCTGATTCCAGCCGCTTGCTAGCCTAGGATAATGCCACTCTACCATTCAGCCCTGGTACACCCCAAGTCCGGTCTGGAGTGGCTGAAACAGTGAGTCGTGAGCCGGGTCCACAAGGTCTCCATGAAGTCTCGAAAGGGTGTGGGGGAAATCCTCTGCACCCCGTACCTCCTTACACTGTCTGCTAACAACCTAGCAGTAGTGGCAATATCCTACCAAGTAGTCCGGCTGTCCCGCACCATATAGGGTGAGTGGTACGTAAGGCTTCCCGGTGAATCTGAGTACTAGTAAGTCCTTAGGGATGACCAAGCCAGAATGTCTTCATCAGGGTTTCCATTTACCGTGCCACCACAGCACCTCCACCCTGGGCTCCTCCCATTATAGGATCACACCCAAGGCCACCTCATATACCATTTACCCACCACATGTATCCATTCCAGGGGTGCCCAGGTAGCACCCCACGGCAAGACTTGCCCCAGGCTCGTCGTATACTCCAACTTGGTTGACACAACCCTCACCCTCCACGCACCCAAGTCACACACGCAAAGACTCTCCCCATGGTCCAGATAACACGGTTTCCCACGCCTCCATATAGTGCAAGCGTAGTAGAAGTAGTAAGCAATGAAATATATTAGCAAGCGTGTGACTAGCCTAACAGCAGGGTGAGCAGGGGTAAGGTTGTGTCAAGGTAAAGGCCATCAAGAAAGCTTACTACCATGCAAGTCCTACCATAATGTGATCATGACAATAAAGTAAGCGCTAGCATTTCTATATTTGCCATGCGTAATAGGTGCTACGAGATTGGGTGGGATGTGGCACCTTCAGTGTAGTCGTCTCCGTACTCCTCACGGTACTCACGATCCTCGTCCGTCCGGTTTTCCTCCGAGTCTGCAAACGACCGTATTATAGTCGCGTTAGCGACGTCTATAGAATAGCACAAAGAAGCAATGAAAATTCAAAAGAGCCAAATGCACTCAAACATGGGTCCATTGCGTAGAGCTCGATTTTAGATGAATTTTGGTTCTGGTTTCATATTTTTCCGAGGTCGTATGAATTAGTTATGAATTTCCGAAGATTAATTCCATTTTTGAAAATGAAAAAGGCTGAATTAATCCTGGGCTGACGCGTGTCACGCTGTGGTTGGTCCTCGTGGCTTGCTGACGTCAGCATGACGTCAGCATCATGGTTCCGAGCTGACAGGTGGGGTCTAGCTGTCGTCAGCATGACGTCACCCCGGCTGCGCTGGCTTCCGACGTGTGGGTCCCGCGTGACGTCAGCATGACGTCACCATCTGACGTGTGGGTCCAGCAACACTGTGTCGCTGACATGTGGGGCCAGGTCAATGGTCAATGTTGACCAGTCAACAGTCAATACGGGTTGGGGGTCGAATCGGCGGGCTCTGGTTGGGCGGTGCGGGCGAAGGCCGACCGGACACGTGGCGTCTTTGTGGCACTGCGCCACGTCGTAGTCGTGGCTCTTCTTGGGTTTGTGGGGCCACAGGCGTGGTCCACGGTGGACGCAAGTTCACGGTCCATGGACCTAAGGTAGGGTCCATGGTGGACCAAGTTCATCCCTCTCATCTCTCTCTGTTGTCCACGTGCACCGGGTGCATGGGCATGTGGCTGGCGAGGGGAGGTGTTCCCCTGTTTCTCTCCTGGCGTACTCCTGCCGGTGGCGAGCGCCCGGTGAGCCTTGCCAGCGATGCTGGCGTCCGATTGGGGAGGGGAAAAGCTTCCCTGGGCCACGGCGACTGTGTCAGTGGGGTCAAAGTGGCGGTCAGAGCTTCCCCAAGGTGCTGGCCACGGTGAGCGGCGGCTCGAGCTCCACCGGCGTGCGGGGATGGCGCGGGGCTGCGGCATAGGCCGGTTCTGTGGTGCGCATGGGTGACACAACGCCCCAATGGGCATGTTGGGCAGGTCGAGGGGTCCTCCAGGGCCTCCGGTGGCTTTGGCCACAGCGGCGCCCTTCCGAGCTCGACGGCGGTATCGGTGAGGTGTCTATGGTCATGGTAAAACGTCTCGGCGGGGCGTGCACGCTTCTACGGATTCGTGGGAACGCGGCGAGGTCATCCAGACTCAAGGCGAGGCTTGGTTCTCCTGTGGCCGGTGGGGACATCCCGGTGGCCACGGTGACGGTGAAGACAACGGCGAGGCACGCGGGTGAACCACGGGACTCCAGCGGGGTGGTCACGGTGTGCGCGTGAGTTACCCGCGACTTCAGCGAATGGGATGGGCGAGTCAAGGAGGCGCCAGGCGCTCCCAGCAGTACTAGCCATGGTGGTCGGTGCTCTGACCGGTGGTCGGGTGCTCGAACCGGTGGTCTGGTGCTCGGCACGGTGGTCTGGTGCTCGGATCGGTGGTCTGGTGCTCGGACCGGTGGTCGCGTGCTTGGACCGGTGGTCTAATGCTCGAAGGTGGTCTGGTGCGCCATGGCGGCGGCGTCGACGGTGATGCGCACGCTGGTGCGCTTTGGGCTCCGGTGGGGTGTCACGGTGATCTCGGTGTGCCCGTGGGTGCATGTGTTCCAAGTGGCTAAGGCAAGGCACTGGCCTACGCGCTTCCAGGTGTGGAGCGCCATGGCCGACGGTGAGGTTCGACGACAGAGAGGGATTGGAAGGCTCACCGTAGGTGTTGTGGGAGATAGGATGGCGGTGCAGTGTCAATTCGAGGCCGTGTAGCTCCGGAAGCCGTGTAGTGCCGTGCCGACCCGCGTCGGTGATGTAGCCGATGGCGTCGCTCCTGGCTTCGGCGATCTCCTCCCCTATGGCGGCTTCGGCGTTCTTCCCCCCCTTCTTCCTCTTCTCCCTCTTCTCTCTAGGGTTGGGTGCGTAGTGGATGGACACTGAGGTGGCGGCGGGCAACGGGATGAGCGCTAGGGCTCCGAGGACCGTGGCCTTTATAGCCGAGCTCGGCCAGGGAGCTCGGTGATCGGCGAACAGGGATCAAGGGCAATCATGGCGCTTGCTTGCATCCTACGGTCACGAGGGGTTTCATGGGTGCGGTGCCAAGGGGGAGACAGGTCCATGCCCCGGGCATGACCCCTGGCCCACCCTGCCATTGCTGTCGGGGCTCTGTCGCGTGGTGGTTTGAGCGCGGCGTGGGGAAGAAGCACAGTAGCGCTGACATGTGGGGTCCAGCAGGCAGCGGCTGCAAGCGGAGACGGGGAGACGCACGGGCATGGGCAACGTGCGGCTGACACGCGGGGCCAAGGTGGCAGCGACCGCAAGCGAGGCTGATGGGCGCGCGGGCGACGCTGGGCCGCAAGCTGGGCCGCGCGAGCCGAGCGGTGGGCTGGCTGCAGCGCGTTGGCGGGGCTGGCCGGTGGCTGGCTGGGCCGGTTGCTGGTTGTGCGGGTTGGGCCGAGCAGCTGGCTGGGAGGCCTTCTTCTCTTCTTCCTTTTCTATTTTTCATTTCTTTTCCATTTGTTTGAATTCAAATTTGGTTTGAAATTTGATTTCACAACTGAGGTGACTTATTCATTGGAGTTTAGGGAATTTTGTTTAATAATAACTTTATGATTTATTATTTTAATGGAATTGTTAGGCATAACATAAAGCAAATGGAAATCCAATTCACAACTTGAATTAACAATGTATGCAACATGTTATTTGTTGGAAATTCAATAATCATAATCAACAAATGATATGCCATGCTTATGTGTTGACTTAGGTTGGGTTACTTCTAATGCAACTCTTAGGGTTGGCTCCTACAATATCACTCATCATCACATGGGAGTTTTAAGAATTTTTTTTTTGTAGTTGTGATTTTTGGTGTGTGGATTTCTGGGTTGTTACAGTCCTACCCCCTTAATAGAATCTCGTCCCCGAGATTAAAGCATAACGTTCTCTTCAAAGAGGTAAGGATATCGTAGCCGGAGGTCAGACTCTTTCTCCCATGTTGCTTCTCTTTCAGTATGATTACTCCATTGGATCTTGCACATAGGAATAGTCTTGCTTCGGGTTTCTTTGGTATCTCTGTCCAGAATTCTGATAGGATGTTCTCTATACTCAAGTGTATCTTGAATGTCAAGTGTATCAGTCGGGATTACTTCGTCGGGCACTCTCAAGCATTTGCGTAGCTGTGAGACATGGAATACGGGATGTACACCCACCAATTCCTCAGGTAGCTCAAGTTTGTAGGCGAGCTTTCCAATCCTTTTGCAAATCTTATACGGGCCAACAAATCTAGGGGCAAGCTTTCCTTTCACATGGAATCTGATAGTCCCACGTAGCGGGGATACCTTGAGATAGACAAAATCCCCCACATTAAACTCAAGTTCTCTTCTCCTTTTGTCAGCATAGCTCTTGCATTGACTTTGAGCAATTCTCAAATTCTCTCTTACTTGAGCAACTCCTTCTTCTGCTTCTTGAATCTTAGCGGACTCAAAGAATGATCTCTCACCCGGTTGAGACCACATCAAAGGTGTCTTACAAGGTCTGCCATACAGAGCTTCAAACGGTGACATCTTGATACTGGCTTGGTAGCTGTTATTATAAGAGAACTCTGCATAGGGTAAGCATTTCTCCCAATCAGATCCATAATTCAGCACACTAGCGCGAAGCATGTCTTCTAAGATCTGATTTACTCGTTCTGTCTGTCCATCTGTCTGCGGGTGGTAAGCGGTACTGAAATCAAGTTTAGTTCCAATATACTTGTGTAGAGCTTTCCAGAATCGGGACACAAACTGAGGACCACGATTAGATACAATACTAGAGGGAGCTCCGTGCAGTCTGAGAATATGCTCAATATATAAATTTGCTAATTTTTCTGCGTTGGTCTTGGTCTTCACTGGTACAAAGTGAGCAATCTTGGTCAAACGATCAACTATCACCCAGATGGAATCGTTGCCCTTCTGTGAATGGGGCAATCTGACTATGAAATCCATGGATATACTCTCCCATTTCCACTCGGGAACGTCAAGAGGCTTTAGCAATCCTGCAGGCCTTTGATGTTCAGCCTTGACTCTATTATAGGTGTCACACCGTGCCACATGTCCTACAATGTCTGTCTTCATGCCTTTCCACCAAAAGTGTTTCTTCAAGTCTGGATACATCTTTGAATTTCTAGGGTGAATACAGTACTTAGAATCATGGACTTCTGACAGAATTTCCTCTCGTAGGGCTGGATCAGAAGGTACACAGATTCTGTCCTTGAACCAAATGGTTCCTTGTTCATCTTCATGGTGGTTGGTCTTGTAGCCTAGTTTCATCAGACCACGGAGATATTCAATCTCACAATTTTTCTGAGCTTGACAGATGCGATCTGTGAGATCATACTGTATGCGGAGCTCATTCAACAAGCCATGCGGTAGTATCTCAAGTTGGAAATCATCGATCTCTTCCTTGAGCTCAGGTGGTACAGATTCAGTGATCAATGTGTGACAGTAACTCTTGCGACTGAGAGCATCTGTGACTACATTAGCTTTTCCCGGATGATAGTGAATTTCCAGGTCATAGTCCTTGATCAACTCTAGCCATCGGTGTTGCCTCATATTCAAATCCTCTTGAGTGAAGAAGTACTTCAAGCTCTTGTGATCTGTGTAGATATCACACTTATTGCCTATCAAGTAGTGCCTCCAGATCTTCAGGGCATGCACAACTGCTGCTAACTCAAGATCATGAGTAGGGTAACGGTTCTCATGTTCTTTCAACTGTCGGAAAGCATAAGCTATCACCCTTCCATTTTGCATCAATACACAACCAAGTCCTTGATGGGATGCATCACAATAGACCACGAAATCTTTGCTGATATTTGGCAATGCCAACACAGGAGTGGTGGTAAGCTTCCGTTTCAATTCCTGGAAGCTTTGTTCGCACTCGGGCGTCCATTCAAACTCCTTGGTCTTTTTCAGAAGGTTGGTCATCGGACGGGCTATCTTGGAGAAATTTTCGATGAATCGGCGGTAATATCCAGCCAATCCCAAGAAACTTCTAACTTCTGTCACATTACGGGGTTGTTCCCATTCTTTCACAGCCTCAATCTTAGCTGGGTCAACTGCAACACCTTCAGCTAATAGTACATGGCCTAGGAAGGCAACTTCCTGTAGCCAAAACTCACATTTGCTGAACTTTGCATAGAGCTGATGTTGGGCTAGTTTCTCAAGTACAGTTCTCAGATGTTCGTGTTCTTCAGTGGTGGGTGAATAGACAAGGATGTCATCAATGAATACTACCACGAACTTATCCAGATCATCCATGAAAACCTTATTCATCATGTTCATGAAGTATGCAGGTGCATTCGTGAGTCCAAAGGATACCACAGTGAACTCAAACTGTCTATACCTAGTCACGAAAGTTGTCTTCGGTATGTCACTCTCTCGAATCTTCATCTGATGATATCTAGATCTGAGATCAATCTTGGAGAAATACTTGGCACCTCTAAGCTGATCAAGCAAATCATCAATCCTTAGCAGGGGATACTTGTTCTTGATGGTGACTGCGTTCAAGTTCCGGTAATCAATGCACATTCTCATTGAGCCATTCTTCTTCTTAACAAACAGAACAGGGGATCCCCAGGGTGAAGCACTGCGTCTGATATATCCCTTCGAGATGGGCTCATCAAGCTGTTTCTTAAGCTCGGCCAGTTCATCGACTGACATGCGATAGGGTCTCTTGGCAATGGGTCCTGTTCCCGGCAAAAGATCAATGATGAACTCTACATCACGGTCTGGTGGCATACCCGGTAATTCTTCAGGAAATACATCGGGATAGTCTCTGACCACAGGCACATCATGAACTGTCTTTTCCTCTTCTTGTGATCCTGAACTTGCTTTAAGGGCACATAGGATAGAGGTGGACTTTCTAGATAGGGGTTCACATCTAATAATTTGGCCTGATGGATGAGTCACTTGGACGTATCTAGGTGAACATGATATGATACCTCGGTGAATGGTTAGCCAATCCATACCTAAGATAACATCTAGGTTTGTGGAAGGTAACAGGGTTAGGTCGGCTTTAAAGGTAAGACCCTCAATGGTAAGACTCACTCCCTTACAGATGTGGGTGCATTTTAGGTCCTGAGTGTGCTTATTTACAGAATTTACAGAATTGCCATCCGATTTGAAACTCAAATTACTCCCAAATTTATGTAACAACTCAAAAATCTCAAAAAAATAAAACTTGTTCACAATTCAAAGTTCTACAACTTTGCTTTTATAACCATACCCAAATTCGGTCTACATTTTGAAATGCAAATTTGAATTAAAAAGGGGACACTTTAAGTACATTTCGCCTTTTCAAATTACTTCAAATTTTTCTAAACAACTTTGAAAACTCCAAAACCAAACTTTGTACAACTCAACAAACTCTACCTTTTTGCTTTAAGGCTCAACCCCAAAATGTACTTTGTTTTTGAAATGGGTTTTTCGGGTCAAAACTAATCGCTGGAAATCAGGGTTTTCGAAACTTCAAATCCAAACCAAACTTTGAACTCAATTCACACCATAAAAGGCAACACTCATAACATAAATGTAAACTTGTTGTAGTGAATGCATATCAAAGTTTGCAATATGACCAAATGCCTTGCAATGCATATGATGCCATGTCCTATTTTTAGTATTTAAACACTCGGGGTGTTACAACCTATGCTACTATTGCCAAACAACAAGCACCTAAGATCACTAATGATGAACATTAATGACTAAGTACTTAAAGTAAAGCAAAGCAATAATACTAGAATAAAGTACTTAAATAAATACTGAATAAAGTAAATGCTGAAATGAAAGAATTACAAAGAGCTATACCAGACCTAGAAGACTCTTCTGGACTCCGAGAGCAGCTCCGCTCTTGTTCTACTCCACTACTAGACTACTACTCTATAGCTAAGCTAAGCTAGAAAGATAAGAGAAGCTTGGAGAGCTTGGAAATGAATGGGGCACTTCTCCACTGAGCTCCACACCCTCTATTTATAGTGTAGAGAGGCATGGGGGTACTTGTAGGCAGCAGGGAGGTCAGTGGAGGCAGGGGGCACCGAGTGGAGGCATAGGGGCGCCATCCAGCCCTTGGATGCACCGCCTTTGCATCCAAGGGTGTTAGTTGCTCCTCCAAGTCTGTCAGTTGTGAAGCCAGCACATGGTGAAATTCGGCAGGTATGGCGGTTGGTAAGTCGGTGGAGGCTCCCAAGTCTATGATAATGGGCCCATGAATCCATAGTGAACAAATCTTGTTCGTTGATCAAACCAACTTGAATGGAAGCTTGTGATTGGCTCTATAGCAGCTCCCATGGATTAGTGACGTGGCAGGGCCTCCTAGGGGGTCGGGCGGCGCCCTTGTGGGGCTGAGCGATGGGCTCAAGTGGGCCCGAGGCCTCCTGCCATGTCCACCTGCTTTCTTGATCCATATTTGTCACATTTTTGCATATTTTTGCTTAAATTTCTAGCATACAAAAAAATTCTACAAGCACAAGTGGAACTTGGTGAATTTTAAGCAAAATTCTACACATGTGATGATGATTTACCTCACTTTGCCATGCTTTTGGGTGGAATGTCGATGGTCAAAACGGGTGTTAGTGACCGTCAACAAGCTCCCCCAAGCTACCCCTTTGCTGTCCTCAGCAAAGATGCGGGTTTAGCATGGAATTGGTGTTGGATCAGGAGTTGCTACTATGTAACGCCCTGCAAAGACTTATATACAAACAAATATTATCTCTTGAGTTGAACATGTTAGCACTTAGAAATTTCACCATCAGTCTTAGCAATGTGGGACTTATAGCTTTCACCTTGACTCAAGCAATTGCAAGAATGTGTAGCTAGATAGATACTTTTTGCCTACTTTGGGTTAGGTCAAACTTCCTAGAGGTTTTCAATAGATTTGAAAAGAAATCTTGCCTAAGTTCCTCAGATGGTACACTCAAGTCACTCAATGGTATTTGAAATCCTCACCAAGGCCATGAATTTTAGCCTTAATTTCTATCATAAAGCTTATGTGGGGCTCAAGGTAGGGGGTACAAGCACAGCTTACTTGAATTGAGCATATTACTAAGTCAAACACTTGGATCATAAGGAGCAACAAATCTGTTTACACCAAAATTTGGGAGAAGAACGCAGGAATTCGAAGGCTTCCAAGTTTATGCCAATCAAGGGATTGATGGCATAAGGATCGATATTAGCTGATTCAGATATGACTCTGGAATCGGATCTCTTTGGATGACTTCAGCAGATAACGATAATGAGCTACGATTGGCGCTAGGAAACTACATATCAGACTCTACATAAAAGGAAAGATTAGGGTCCAAGTTATCTTAAGATTAGGGACGTTCTCTTTTATACCAAACATTGTAATGAGTCATACTCGAATATGATTCATGTTTAGGCTTCGGGTATAAATATTGGACCCCGGCTTTTGTAAAAACACACAATCAATCAAATACAAGTTACTTACTTTTTTTGGCTCTGGCCACCCCTTAGGACTAGGAGTAGAGTAGATCTCGGTGAGTTCTTCAGCAAGTAGGGCTGTATCGGTCCGGCTGACCTCTGGCTTGTCTGTAAGTACCGTCATGGCTTATACTTCTGTTCATACGGCTGCATCGATTCGGTCGACCTCCACTATGACACTGGTATAAGTTAGTTATCGACTCTTGTTTAGTTCAAGTAAGGCTGCATCGATCCGGTCGACCTCCACTGCTCGAACTAGATTAAGGTCAAGTTATCGGCTCTATCTAAGGGTGGCGTCCTTCAGATAGATTCATTAAGTTACTGATATTGCTTATTACTTTCATTGTTTATTTAATTACAGCAATATCACTTTGCCCGATTAGGATTGATCTAGATCGGCCTTATATCCTGTTTAACCCATCGTTTATTAATCTAAACTGATCTAATCTGCACCTTAAATAATGAGTTATGTTTTATCGGCTGTTTTATGTCAAACTTGATCGTGCATAGTGTGCGGTTAAGGCATGTCTGGTCTTGAATAGATCTATTGGCTAACGAAAACCGTTCCATGGCCCGTTATCATGGCCTACGTGATTCTATCTCACACCCCACTGTTAGCACCGTGGAGTGGGGATCGTTATTTGGTAGATTTGTTCCTGATAGGGCATGACCTTAATTGTGCGCTATGCCTGAATCGGCTGTTTTAGCCGATATTGAGTGTTTTCACATATGCAGTTCACGTCACGAGACCGTTGAAGTAAAGATAGGTTGAAAGATGTGTTAGCCCCATGATCTTATTATTGTATTACCGCCTGTATGATTCTGTCTCATGCCCCACTGATATTAGTAATAAGTTAGGGTCATCAAATTTATTGCTATTTCTATGGCCTGCATGATTCTGCCTCATGCCCCACTGGTCATAGCGATAGATGAGATCTAATATGTTCATAGATTTATCTCTATTAAATAGTTAAATGATGATGGGCTAAATTTTCATATAAAAAAAGGATTTGGTTACTTGCAGTCATTGGCTTAGCATAAACTGATTAGTGTTGACATCCTATTGCCATTGACTAATATTTGTCTAAATAACGATATTCATCATGAATGATAACCGATTTTTCTTCCATAACTCCATGAGCTTTAACTGATTTATTCTTATAAGTATGCTGGAATCAGCTATTTAGTCGATCTCCTTCCACATCGGCTCTTAGAGCCGCATATTCGGGACTGTCTGGCAACACCGGCATGTTCCGCCTTAAATTACTGATTAGCTTTCTCTCCTTGTCAATTGTAGGGTCAAATTGACTAGCACACCTCGGGAGGAGTGCGTAGGATCGATAATCCCTGCGTTGAAGCTAGGCGGATCTCCAGCTCCATCGAGTGGACCCTTCTGGCTTGCTCGTGTGCCTCGGCACGGGATGAAATTTCACGCTGACACACGTTCTGGCATGCCCGGTTGGACCCCACAATCGTCATGGCGGCTCACAACAACAACGATATCCTTATGGTGCCTTATGAAGACTTACCTGATGGAGATAAAGATGTCATCAGCAAAGCAATAGAAGAATTTCAGAACAAGTGTTTGTTGTCCTACACCAAAATATGTGACAATACAATTGTTCAGAAATATCCACTACCAAGAGTTCTGTTGCATGGGCAGACGGATGCAGATGAAACTGAAGACAGGCATTTCTTCACGAAAGCTATAAATAAATCTGTTCATGATGCCATATCAAACCATAATGAAGTTTCTTGAACACATTCCATAACACCATGAAAGAGGTGTTTCATGGGTTTCTAGTTGATCAGGTTGGACCGGCTTATTACAATATTCCACATCCGTCGACTCAAGGGACTAATCAAACTAGTACCAGCCGTTAAGAAGCAGCACCAGCTGGTAATAATGATGTCTAGGCAGTTCAGAGTTCATCTGAGCAAGCTCAAGGTGCTACTACGAGTCAGACACGGTATAATCCTGGATCGTTAGTGTAGCATGTGCAACAGCCGGCGGGGCAAGGTTAGAACCAGATGATTAATTTTGGCACATCAGGCCACATATCATCGTTGGCTCAAAAAATAGCACCATCAATTCAAATGATCCATCGAGATATAGATCCTCATGTCTACAATCAGAGACTTCAAGCGACAAACCAACAAAGGACCTAGCATATAGAGATTCCATAGGGGTATCATTATGGCACAGATTATAACACCCTTCACATGATTCTAAATCCAGGGTATTAAGGCACATGGGATTTCAATCCGTAGATGGGTCAGTAGGTGCAGAGAAATCCAAATTCAAATGCTGATGAGTTGTTGCTGAGAGTGACCGAGATGATGAAGAATTAGTTCGATCTGAAGCCAAAAGGACTGACCTTCTCGTACAAACACCCATATCTAGAATGCTACGATTTGGTCGCTCTTCCTACAAATTACAGGCTCCCAGAGATTACCAAGTGCACTGGCCAAGACAGCACAAGCATAATAGAACATGTCAGTCGGTATCTTACATAATTGGGCGAGGCATCAGTCGAGGAGACCCATCGAGTTTGTTTCTTCTCACTGTCACTGTCAGGGCCAGCATTCACTTGGGTTTCATCACTACCAGTCAACTCCATTGCCAATTGGGCTGACCTAGAGAAGAAAATTTCATACATATTTCTATACTGGGACTGGAGAAAAGAAGATTACAGATTTGACAACTATAAGGCAGAAAACTAGTGAATCAGGTATTGAGTTTCTTCAGAGGTTCCGAGAGACTAGAAATTTGTGCTTCTCATTAAACTTGGGTGATGATCAGCTAGCTGCTTTGGCTATTCAAGGGATGCTGCCAACATGGAAAGAAAAGCTGCTGGGACAAGAATTTGATAACTTGGGTCAATTGGCTCAATGAGTGGCAGCGCTCAATAGCTAGTTCTAGAATATGCGCAGAGATACCCGATTCTAGAAAAGTACCGCAATGGCCGAAGCTTATAATCCATATTCAGTCGATGACAGCTATGAAGATGAAGAAGAAGAGGTTGCCGTGGCTAAATGGAATTGGGATAAAAAGACGGTAATAGTGCCAAATCCTTGGGGAAGAGGAGTCAAGGAGAGCTATGACTTTGATGTCATAAAATCAGACAAGCTCTTAGATTTCTTGCTTGAGAAGGGACATATCAAATTGCCCGATAATCATGTTATGTTGCCCCCTGATCGGTTGAAGAATAAGAAGTTCTGGAAGTTCCATAACACTACTTCTCTTTCCACTAATGAATGCATAATTTTTCGGCAGCATATACAGAGGGTTATTCAGCAAGGAAGACTCAAATTTGATACACCTCGAAAAATGAAAGTTGATGATAATCCTTTCCCAGGAGATCAAAACATGGTCGATGCTAGGCTGCTCAAAGGAAAGACTAAGGTCTTGATATCAACCAAATCAAGAGAAGCTAGAATAGTTGATCCCGAGATGCAAATATCGGTGACGAATACAGAGAAATTAGAAGACGTCGCGACAAGCAAAAGAGCCGATATGAGCAGGGAGCAACGTCAAAAGGTGGGGCGACAAAGCCGCGCGTTACATCTCAAATTCTATTGAATAAATGGCAGCGGCAGAAGAAAAAGGATTATCAGCATTGGTTAGAAGAGCAAGAATACCAGCGTCAACAGAAAAAAGAGAGGTATGAAAGAAAGCAAGCAGAATCACATTGGAATTGTCATTTCTTCAGACATTGCTGGAACGAAGGTTTGAAGTTGCCTACCAGAAATAACTGTCCAAAGTGCAGCGATCAATATTGGGAGTTTAGGCAATCTCAAGCCAACCGCCGGTCTATCCATGCTCAAGATGCATATCATCATAATAACATGGATCGGCGCTTAAAAATGGAAGTGTTCATAATCGGCTTGGAAAAAGAGTTGTTGATCAAAACTAGACTGGTTATGAAGAAGAAAGTAATGAAGAAGAATATGTTTGGTAGGAAGGCCAATGGTGTCTAGGAGGTTTGACAAGAAGCCAGAAGAGAAGGGTGCAACGCCTAAGGAATAGAGAGTTGGAACAGACTCAGGCAACCGGTAAACCTCAAGTATGGCGTGCTAAGAAAACAGTTGATAAAAGGCAACCATCGGCTAATATTCAAATGACTTTCCTGTTGCCATCAGAGTTCAGAGCTCTAGCAGATCAAGAAGTTTACTTAGATTTTGATGAATCGGAGTATGAGGAGATAGTTGCCAAGTTGACAGTTATAGAACAAGCAATATTTGATAAACTAGTCAAGCATCGGCACTTAAAGGCTTTATATGTAAAAGGTTTTGTTGATGGGAAGCCGATGAATAAGATGTTGGTGGACGGAGGTGATTCTGTCAATCTCATGCCTTACACCACTTTTTATAAACTTGGCAAGGGACCAGGAGATCTGATTGAGACCGACATGATGCTTAAGGACTTTGGGGGTAATGCGTCTAAGACCCCGGGGGGGGGGGCAATGAACGTTGAACTAACAATCAGGAGTAAGACTCTGCTTACCACGTTCTTCATCATCGATGGAAAAGGGTCGTACAATTTACTCCTTGGTCGTGATCGGATTCATGTGAACTATTGTGTACCATCTACCATGCATTAGTATTTGATTCAATGGCATGGAGATGATGTTGAGCTGGTTCGTGCTGATGAGTCTATGAGTATCGCAACAGCCGATCCAGTCTTTTGGGAACTAGGAGACTTTGAATGCTTTTCTAGCAAGTTATGGGAAGGAGGCTCGATTAAGATCAGTAATGAAGGCCAATAGCCGATCCAAGCAATCGGCTCTGGGAGTTTGTTTTGATAAATAATCATGGCTTCGCGTCGGCCGTTGGATTAAGGGGAGTAAGCATTGGTCCTGGAGATAGGCTTAGGCTGACATATATGAACGCTAAGTCGAATCATAAGTGCAATTTAGAGTTGATAAATCTATTAAAGGAAGTTTTGTTTCACTTAATGAGATGCTTGGCCTGGACCGTTCGATTGTTTAACCTTTGGTCTGAAAAGTGCTGATGCAACCTATCAATAGCGATTGATGAGAAATATTTGAAGCGACATTTTCCTAACATTTGATCAACACTTGATAGCCGATTCATTTAGTCATCGGCTCTAATAGCCGGTACCAGAAGGGTATCACCTCTAGTTCAAAAATAAGCCTGAAGATTTGAAAAAGCCGATACGATATGTATCGCCTATAGCGCAAAAACAAAAACAAAGACAGTCATGACATACACAAGGGAATTGCACTGAGACACATTCATAGAAGAGGAAGAGACTTTGTTCATTAATTTGCCCTAAGTACAGACTAATCAAATACCTTGTTCACCACATCCTGAGCAGATGTGATGTCCACGATGGCCTCAGCCATGATGACAAACTCCTCGAGCAGATCCTCATGCTCCTCAGGGCTGTTGCCCATTGGGAAACTAGTCTCCATGATGTGGAGCTCGTACCCGGTCTAGACTTGTGCCGCGGTCAGCACCACCGACGCGCCATGACGAACGCCGTGGAGGGCGATCTCCTGAACACGGGCCGGAATGTTATGGAGGCGAGCATTGATGAGGGAGCCCCTAGCGTTAACGGCATCCATGGCCGCATTCACCGCCAGTTTGAGGGACTCCAACTGCACTATCATGGCTGACGATCACAGAAAATAGAAGAACTATCAAGATAAAGGCAGTGGAAATCAGAATAGAGGCGTTCCAAAAGTTTGTCTTACCCGCCACCGCGGCGTTAGACTCGGCCAGCCATGCTTGAACAGCGCTGGAGTCCTCCTCGGCCACATGAAGAGCAGCCTAAGAGACCCCAAGGCGGATCTCGAGCTGGCCATGTTCTCGGGTTGCCTCAGAATAGCGGTTCTGATCTGCCCTCCACTCTTAGAGAAAACACCGGGCGTCGTCGCTGTTGTAGGAGTCGAAAGAATCCGACGACGAGGCCAGCACAGAAGATGCAGCATCAGAGGGCTCGCTGGCCCTAGGAAGAGGACGAAGACTGTCATTCAAAATGAATCTATAGACAAATCATAGCAATTTATCGTCACAAACAAAAGATATCAATCTCACCTCATGCACCACAGGGGCTGGTTCACCGGCATATTCTCCTCCGGGACCTCCTCCGCCGTACGCTTGCCACGGTTGTCCTCGCCGGCCATGAAGTTGATCAGATCTACAAAAAGGGAGGAAGGCCGCTACAGGGTTCTACGAGGGCGAAGAAGTGCAAAGGAACAGGAGCGGTTGCGAGTGCAGATGTGTTTTAGGCCGAAGATCTTGGCTGGTATTTGAAGCCACGGAGCGAAGAGGTAGATGCCTCGGGACGTGCAAAAGGCAACCACAATTAATAGAAGGCGAAGCCCCACCTCACTAATACTGAAGGGAATACAGCGTGGCATGACTAAAGACAGAAGATCAAGGGGTTCTCTTAATAAAGGCCGTGTTTTCAGACCTAAATTGGATTAAGATCGGGAGTCTGGAATCGGCTATTTTAAAATCGGCTCTTTAGCCGAAAGCAAGAAGTACAATAAGGCGATGGAAAGTATGGTTGTCTTTGATTCTACACAAGGCGTATGTTGCTACACAAATTACAAGTCTAGAACATCCTGGATTGCTTTCAACACTTCTAGCCAGATGGCGTCAACTTCTGCGATCTGTTGTTTATCCTCTTAGGCTGGTCTAGGAATGTTTTCGAGGCTACTCCAGGTGGCTCTGCCTTCTTTGACCTTGGCCAGTAATTCTTGTTTCTTTTGTTTAATGACATCGGGTATTTGAGCTAGGGTGGACTTATGATGATCAATGGCAGCCTTCACATTTTCTAGCTCCTTCTCAAGTTCCGCACACCTGGCTTCCAGTTGAGATAATTTTGGGTCGATACTGGGGGAGGAGTTCCTCAAATGATCAATCAACTATGTCAGCTCTTTGGCCTCTTGCCTATTGGAATTCCCCTTGGCCAACAAAGTTTCATGGTCGGACAGATTGCTCTGAGCCTTTTTCACTTTTAGGGCCTGATCTTCAAAAGTAGATAAAGGTGACAAAACTTCGGAGAGGACTGGGGATGGATTACCCTTAATATCCAAGAAGACTCTGCATTGAATCGGTGTCTTAGACCAAATCGGCTATATTCTTCTCAAACAGTGACAATATGTCTCTTAGCTGATTTCTGGTCTCTTCTGACAGAGCTTCCTTAGAGGAGGCAACTGACGAGCTGATTTTATCTTCATCAAGATACTCCTCAAGATTGAAAGAGTAGCTTAGGGCTAGAAGGTTGAGTGCCTGCATATAAGAAAATCTTGGTTAGGAGATTTGAATCAGGTCATAGCGGAATAGGTGGTGAAAAGGACTACAGTACCTTCTCTGTAGTAGCCTCTATCTAAAGAGGAGGAGGAGCCAATGATGCACTAGTAACATCTGGTTGAATCGGCTCTGAGCTTTCAGCGTTGGTATCTGCAATATCAAGGAAAATTTTTAGTTCATGATTATTACAGAAGGATAAAAGGAACATGTAACTTCCTTACCATCAATTGTATGCCAAACCGGAAAATCAACAATCTGGGTGTCGATGGCAATAGAATCACCCTCAACACCGACGGGATCATTAAGAGGACTATCAGGCTCCTGCTCTTGCATAGGTGTTTCTTCAAAAAGTATCTGGCATGGTAAGGAGTCAGGTGAAGGACCGAGTAAATCAAGAAGTTAAAGAAAATACTCCGACGAGCATCAAGGATAAAACACACGTTTTCTGTTGTCTTGGAAGCATCGGTTATTTCAATAGAAATTGGGTCCTCTTGAGGATCAGCCGATGAAGGTTTAGTTGGTGCTGAACCAAACACCTAAGATAGCAGCTCCGCACCCAGAGCAGATTGGGACACAATGCTCGATAACTATGGAGGAACAGGATTAGAAGTTGAATATTAGTTCGAGAAGAATATGAATTGTTTACCTGAGCAGTTGATGGTCTCGTCCTATAGAGTCTCTTTCCAGTAACAGCTTTCTAGGTCGTCCCTTGGACCACCTTGCATTTTGAAGATTGATAAGTCACAATCGTGGGGGCAGCATGAGTTTTCATCAATTTCTTCAATAAAGGTGTGGCCGATCCTATTCTTGAGACTGGGCATGGTGGCTGATAATCTATAGGGTGCCCCTTCCTATCCAAGCCTGGAGGATTGAATTCAGTGTCCTAAAAAGATCAGCTAGAACAGTTAGCGAGAAGATTCATCGAATAGTTTCCTGAGAAAGAGATGATAAGTTACCTCTCTGTTAGAAGCAAATTCCCCGTCTAGAGCTGTGCATAAAGGATGGACCAATCCACATAAAAGATGGGAGTGCCATTCTTGCCACCAGGAGTCAAAAAGAATGGAAGAGAGGCTGACTCTGGTCTAGTTGTGCACGCAAAGGGAAGGGAGATCCAATCCCAATTGAAAGACTCTGGAGGCTTCCATCACCTCATTGATATCTTCTCTTAGCTTCAGTATGTCTTTGAAGAATAATTGATGGGGAAGTTGACCAAAACCAAACTGGCGGGTTATGAAGGATGGATTGTAGAACTCATAAGTTGGAAGGTTACCTGGAAGGAAGGAACCTGTGGCCATTTTTCCACGACCATGATGGAATTCAGCTGGAAGAACGTAGGGCTTGATGAAGGAGTTAAAGATTGTAGCCGCTGTCTCATCCGAACAGCCTGATTCAAATCAAAATTTGAATGGAAAGATCAGTTCATTGTTCTCATCTTCATTGTATGGTAGCCAAGTCAGGGTGTCTGCATCAAACTCTCTATAAAACTTTTTGAAGAGATGGCCAATGTCAATATCAATTGATATGGCCAATGCAGCTTCACCATAGTCTTGCACTGACGAGTTCTTCCTTCCTCGCCTCTATATTCCTCATCAAAGTTGGAAGAAGGGAAACTCAGGCTTCTGAGATTAGGCCTCACAATCTTATGCATGTACAGGTTGAGCCATAGTTGTATCAACCGCCAAGGGCCACTGATGGTATGCACTGGTTTATTCTTCAGTAACTGGGCAGCTACTTGGTACATCAGATGATAAGGAGCCCCTATCAAATACTTTGCAAGAGGGATATCCTTGCCTACTGCCAGGTGCTCTACCATGAGCTTATGATTGTAAGTCAGACCGCAAGATGACCCACAGAAGATGAATTTCTCCAACCACATATTCAGAAAGGTCATGTATTCCCTCTCACTGACAGTGGATTCATCTCCAATATGGTTCAGAATATAACTTGCCCATCCTGAGCAGTCTGATATTTTGGCTAATTTCTTGGAACCAGCACTCAAGTATTCATAAGGCTGCATTGATCCAATTATTCTAAGGCCAGTCAACATGTAAACATCAGCCATGGTAATGGTCATCGGGCCATGACCAAAGACGAAAGCATTCAAAGCATTGGACCAGAAGTAAGATGCGGAAATCAAGAGTGAATTATTCCTCTCCATCCTAGACATTGAGAGTGTTAAACATTGATGCAAATCATACACCTCTCAATCTCCACCCTTTTTCTCGGATACCCTATGAAACCAATTTCTCCACACCTTGGGCATTTTAGGCTAGTTTCTGAAGGGGGTTTTGATATTCTAGGAGGACGAATCCACTACAGGCTGTTTGAAGGGGATTTGGTGGGTTTCTTGACGGATGAAATCAGATGGATCAGGGTCACCCATAGGTCTAAGAAAATAAACATTGGAAGCAACAGCTGATGGAATCAAGATTCCGTTCCTCATTTCCTAGAAATCAGATGAAGTAAATTTAAGGAGAAAAGAAATACAGGGTTGCGGCCGGTACTTGGAGAATGGGAAACTTGGAAGGCATACCTCAGTGACGTGGTCGCTGGTCGCCATTAAAGCCGAAGTAGATTTGAATCTGACGAAGAACGCATGAATAACGGCTTGATAGAACAGAGGATTTGCTAGGGTTTGAGGCCTTGGCGATGATGGCGTTGGATATTAAGATTTTCTCAAGGAAAAGGGGAAAAGCAAATAGGCCGAGTGAGTTGGAAGAGGTACTGTTGGGATATTATAAAACTCAGGCCAGGAAGTTAGGAATCTTGCGTATATCTCGGAATAGAACGGTTACAGATAAATAGGAATTTTGGAATAAAATCACTTTTATCCTAAAATTGGGGGGCATGTGTTTACACCAAAATTTGGGAGAAGAACACGGGAATTCGAAGGCTTCCAAGTTTATGCCAATCAAGGGATCGATTGCATAAGGATCGATATCAGCTGATTCAGATACGACTCTGGAATCGGATCTCTTTATATGATGTCAGCAGATAACGATAATAAGCTACGGTTGGTGCCAGGAAACTACATATCGGACTCTACAGAAAAGGAAAGATTAGGGTCTAAGTTATCTTAAGATTAGGGATGTTCTCTTTTATACCAAAGATTGTAATGAGTCGTACTCGAATCGGATTCATGTTTAGGCTCCGGGTATAAATATTGGACCCCGACTATTGTAAAAACACACAATCAATCAAATACAAGTTACCTACTTTTTTCGGCTCCGGTCAGCCCTTAGGAGTAGGAGTAGAGTAGATCTCGATGAGTTCTTCAGCAAGTAGGGCTGCATCGGTTCGGCCGACCTCCGGCTTGTCTGTAAGTACCGTCATGACTTATACTTCTATTCGTACGGCTGCATCGATCCGGTCGACCTCCACTATGACTCTGGTATAAGTTAGTTATCGACTCTTGTTTAGTTCAAGTAAGGGTGCATCGATCCGGTCAACCTCCACTGCTCGAACTAGATTAAGGTCAAGTTATCGGCTCTATCTAAGGGTGGCGTCCTTCAGATAGATTCATTAAGTTACCGATATTGCTTATTGCTTTCATTGTTTATTTAATTATAGCAATATCACTTCGCCCGATTGGGATTAATTTAGATAGGCCTTATATCCTGTTTAACCCATCGTTTATTAATCTAAACTGATCTAATCTGCACCTTAAACGATGAGTTATGTTTTATCGGCTATTTTATGTCAATCTTGATTATGCATAGTGTGCGATTAAGGTATGTCTGGTCTTGAATAGATCTATTGGCTAACGAAAACCGTTCCATGGCCCATTATCACGGCCTGTGTGATTCTGCCTCACACCCCACTGTTAGCACGATAGAGTGGGCATCGTTATTTGGTAGATCTGTTCCTGATAGGGCATGACCTTAATTGTGCGCTATGCCTAAATCTGCTGTTTTTGCCGATATCGAGTGTTTTCACATATGCAGTTCACGTCATGAGACCTTTGAAGTAAAGATAGGTTGAAAGATGTGTTAGCCCCATGATCTTATTATTGTATTATGGCCTGCATGATTCTGCCTCATGCCCCACTGATATTAGTAATAAGTTAGGGTCATCGAATTTATTATTGTTTCTACGGCCTGCATGATTCTGCCTCGTGCCCCACCGGTCATAGCGATATATGAGATCTAATATGTTCATAGATTTATCTCTATTAAATGGTTAAATGATGATGGGCTAAATTTTCATATAAAAAAGGGATTCGGTTACTTGCTGTCATTGGCTTAGCATAAACTGATTAGTGTTGACATCCTATTGCCATTGACTAATATTTTTCTAAATAACGATATTCATCCTGAATGATAACCAAATTTTCTTCCATAACTCCATGAGCTTTAACTAATTTATTCTTATAAGTATGCTGGAATCGGCTATTTAGTCGATCTCCTTCCACATCGGCTCTTAGAGCCGCACATTCAGGACTGTCTGGCAACACCGGCACGTTCCGCCTTAAATTACTGATTAGCTTTCTCTCCTTGTCAATTGTAGGGTCAAATTGACTGGCACATCTCAGGAGGAGTGCGTAGGATCGATAATCTCTGTGTTGAAGCTAGGCGGATCTCTAGCTCCATTGAGCGGACCCTTCCGGGTTGCTCATGTGCCTTGGCATGCGACGAAATTTCGTGCCGACAAAATCATACAAATTGATCAAGATGTGCATGTGTGTGGTATGTTTGGTGGAAGTGGTACTCCTTTGAGAAGTTTCCCTTCTCTATCTTCTTTTTGAGAGGGCATGACTACTTTCTTTTTCTCACTCTCTCTCTTTCTCTCTTTTTTTAGAACACTAGAGCTTTTTGCTCTTTTATTCTTTCTCGCTCTTTTTTTTGTAGCCCATGCCTCTCTCTTTGATGTAAGATAGCATAGAGATGTAACTCTAATTCTCATAGAGCAATACTAAATGGAAAGCATATGTGGTTGTGTATCCCCAGTGTAGGAATAACATAAATATGTGGGTGTATGTGATCTTGATCAAAAAGCATGAAAAGTTTCTCTACTCAGATCAACAAGGCTTGAAAAGCTCAAAACAAAAAAGCAGCTTTTATGGTGGCTTTATCATGTTTATTTGGCTCTGGTAGGAATTTATCATCATTGAGGAACTTCTAGGAAGAGAGTTTTAGCATTTTGCAAAACAAAACTCCAGGTTGTTTTTTCCATTTCTCAGATAGGTTCAAAGATTTACTTTAATCATGGCTACAACATATCTCACAAAACCCTATACTTGGTTCTAGCATTTGCAACCCACGAAAGCATTCAACTTAAGATGAACTATAAGTTTATCATGCTCAAAACTTAAGAAGTATAAGGTTGTATAACAAGCTTTTGCAAAGTATCACAAAGCAACTATTCATCATCTCCAAATAATTTATCATGTTATTAGAGCAGAGTTTCTCTCAAGATAAATTTAAGGCACTCCTCTCTACATTCTATGATCATGAATATTGAATTTTAAGGCAAACATGAATGTAAAAAGAGGGTTTAAGATTTTCATACCTGAGCGGGGAGAGATATCTCCCCCAAGCTTGCCTTTTGCATAGGTTGGAATGTCTTCTGGTGACTCTTTTGATTCTTTTCTTTATTGACTAAGTAATACTACTAGAATGCATAAATGACTAAATAACTAAACCTATTACTACTATATAACTGATTCTTTATGAATACTACTGAATTTCATTCATTATTATTAAATATTTTTTTCATATGTTGTTTTAAATGCAAATCTATCCTACCATGCATTAGCTACTTCAGAACTTTATTTATTATCATAGAGTAGCTAAATGCAACTAACCTATCATCCAATGCAAATTTATTGAAAATCTAAATGAGATGCAACTAATGAAATGAGGAAAATAAATGAAAGGGATAGAAAACTTACCTTTTGATGGGCTCAAGGTCATTCGTCTTTGGGCGGAGGTGTTTCCTCTTGTTCCACCTCGGAGGCCTTGTCAGGATCAGGGGATGAGTTTGAGGATGGATCTTTCTTTTTACGCCATCTCTTTCTATTCTTCTTCTTGACAGTTTTCTCCGGTTCTTCAATCGGCTTTGGTTTCTTCATCTTGATTCTCTTAGGATGCTTCTTCTTTTCCTATTTCTCATCAAAGAGGGGTTGCCTAAAGGCAAAAGCAAATATTTCTTTTCTTCCAACAAAGTGGAATTGGATTTGCCCAGAAGCCACATATATGCAAGCATTTGTAGTGTTAAGGAAGGGACGACTAAGGATTAAAGGAGTATCCTCGGTGTTGCCCATGTCTAAAATCATAAAATCTATAGGAACATAAGCACTCCTAACATTAACTAAGAAATCAGTGGATACTCCCTCGAGATAACAGGTGGATTGATCGGCTAATTGTAAGTAAACTGAAGTTGGCGCTAAGGTAGTGTAGAACAATTTGTCATATGTTGCTTTTGAAATTATGTTAACACTAGAGCCTAAATCACACATAGCATTATGGAAGGTATGAGTTCCAATGGAGTAGGTAATCATGGGGGCACCGGGATCACCTTTCTTAATGGTAAATGGGGAATCTAATAAATAAGAACCCCAAGAATTTAAAGCATAGCCATACTTTGCAGTAACAAGGTTGGATGTCTCCATTGTTCCTTTAGGTTTGCTAGGAATTCTATCTATTTCATAGGATGGGATAGCTGCAGCAATTTAAGCTAATTGGGTTTCTATCATTGTCACACCCAATTTTAAGGATAAAATTGAATGCATGAAACTCATGTGTGCCCAGGGATCAGTCACACACATAAGTTGACAAATTACAGAAAGTATCATCATGGTGTATCTTACATCACGATTATTACCATCACATAGTCATACACATCACAACGGAAAATAAAAAGGTAGCCCTCTCGTGGTAGCTCCAACATAGGGATGGTCAACTGGTTGACCACAAGCCTAAAAGACCTCTAGAAACTCCTCATACTCATTGACATCTGTTACCCATCCGAGATTTTTATCCAAATATTGAAAGTAAACAAGCGTAAGTACTTCCCGTACTTAACAAGATAACATGGGGTTATGTAAGTCAAGATTTTATCATCAACTATTATCAAGTTATGCTTAAGCCCCAATTAAACCCACATGATCAGGCATCATAATCAATTGTATCATATTATCAACGTAGAACCTCATAAATAAACAACAACAAATAACCAGTTATTCTAAGAGTTTTCCGGGCCGCTCGTGACCATGAGCATGGCTGTTATAACAGTTTATAACACTCTGCAGAGGTTGTGCACATTCACCGTGAGTCGTGATTCCCATATGCCTGGGTTAATTACTCCCATATCACTGCCAAGGTGAGCGGGCGGGGTACAATATGAAGCCATTTCATAGGTTTCGCTAACAAGTTAGGGCCGCTAGGTTTCCTCGGTAGGCAGATGTAGGAACCCCCTTTCCTATGGCACAATTCCTTCACAGCTATACACATAAGAACAGGGGCAGTCCTATACCCAACGTGGTAAGCCCCTTTTGTGCCATAAAGGTAACCTCTAACAAGCTAGAAAAGGTCCTATTACTGAGCTAAAGTCAGAGCCATGTTACCCTCACGATTGCACTGTCAGTCCCAGCTTTTGCCGACAGATAAGTCCTTATGGAGGGCCGAGAGCATCATGATCAAAAGTCATTTGCTCCTTCGCCCTATAATTCAGTTGTTTAAAAGCAACTTTTACCTTTTCTTTCCATACAATCATTGTTCAATATGTAGATCATGTACAGTTACGTTGAGCGCTAGCAACTACCCATATGCATATAACCCGTAGGAGACAAGGAAACAGGATACTCAATCGCTAGGATGTCCTTACGAGTATCAAAATTAGACACATGCAAATGAGAAATTAATAAATGGTGAATAGGACATCAAGGTAGATCCCATGCTATACTTGCCTTGGTTAACAAACTCCTGCTGGTCCTGCTAGTCGTCAAAGAACTCTTGGTCTCCAACGTTCTCCTCACCGTCTAAACTCGACCAACAAAGCAACATACAAGCATTCCAAAGGCATTCATGCAAAGCAAACAAACCTATAGTTAGAATAGTACACCAGCAGTATAGAAAAACAAGATAAAATGTTTATGAAAAGATTCTATGTCTCGCTACGATCACGTCAACGCGAAGATCACAAAAAACAGAGCTAAAACACGAAAGTTATGAATTAAACGGGGTTTCCTATAGCAATTTATTTAATTAAATCTAACCTCAAAATTTAAATGTTGCAAACATGTTTTACAGTGGTATTAACATGTATATAACTTTATTATGAATCTAACGCAATTTGAACGGGTCGATTCGGAGCTAAAACGACGATTTTATAAGCAAAACAATGTAGTGGCATTTCTGTAAATAGAATGAACTATTTTTGAATTTAAATAAATCAAATCTGGGATTTTTAAACTGGCCGAGGACTGCGGGTTCAATTAGGCAAAACTTGGGGGTCTCTTAGACAAAAAGACCCGCGAAGGGGTATCGGCCATCCTGGGCCATTGGATCGTGGATGGATGGCTTAGATTAGAGCTGACGGGGAGAGAGAAGGCCGGCAGCCGGAACAGGTCTCCGGCAGGCGGGGCACCATGGCCGGCGGCGAGATACTCGCCGGCGCACGTGGTTTAGGGTCTACGGGCCACGGTTCGACGAACCGAGGGCACCGGGGGAGAAAGGAGGCGAAGGCAACCTCGCCTAGGTCGAGAATGCGGCCGGAGGACACGGACGGCGGGGTGGTCGCCATGGCCAGCGACGCGAAGGTCCTTGGCACACGCGGATTAGGCCCAAGAGGCCATGATTCAAGAAATTGAATGCACTGAGAGGAAGAGGGGATCAAGGCAGAGATCCTTACGGCGTCAATCAAGGCGAGGACAAACCGGGGACGGCGAACGGCGGAGAATGGCGGCTCAGGGACGCCGGACCGCGCGAAGGAACGGACGCTGGCGGTTGCAGCTTCCGTGCGCTCGGGCGAGTGCAAGAGTGGAGCGGGGGAGGCAGCAGGGAGGGCGGCGATGGGGTCAGCTGCTTTTATAGAGGCTAGGGCACGGGCGGGAGGCGCTCCCACGACACGAGGTGGGCGCGGGCGGCGGTTGCGCCTTGATCGCGCCTGGGACGTGGGAGGTGGGTGACGGCGCCGACAAGCGGGCCTATGCCGTCAGCGACAGAGAAGGAGGGAGGGCGCGGTGGCAGTTGTTCGCCCGATTGGGCCGACCCAAGAGGAAAACGGGAGGAGGGGAAAGGAGGGAGGCGAGCGGGCCGGCGGGAAATGGGCCAGCAGGCCAAAAATGAGGAAGGGAGGGGGAGGGGAAATAATTTCCTTTTCTTTTTCCAAATCTAATTTCCAAATGATTTTTGAATCTTTTTGAGTTTAAATCAAAACCACTCAACATATTAAATAAAATGTTGCAGCATGAGTGCATCAACATATATCTATCCTTATGATTGATTTTAATTTCACAAAAATTATTATTTTCCTATATTTGAATGCACACATAATTACATAAATAAATCAAATTTAACTATTTTAAAAGAATGCAAATTTTAGGGTGTTACAATCATCTTATTAAAACTAAGCTGATTCTTTAAGGTGGAAGAAAACTCATCCTATTTAGCATTTATATTTTCCAACATCTTGTCATGAGCTTGTAGTTTCTTATTAATGCTATCAGTCATTCTACCATTGCTATAAACAAGATCTTTAAGGAAAGCATAACTATTATTACCTTGATTATTCACATGAGGAGAAGAGTAATAATTGTTACCTCCCTGGTTGTTGGAGCACTGATTCTAGCCTTGATATTGTGGACAGAACCCGTTGTCGGTGTTGACGAAGTTGATGTCCTCTTAGGTTTCAGGACAGGAATTGCCCGAATGTCTAACATCTCCATAGACTTTGCAAGTCATGTGGGAATCCATAGCTTTGAGTGTCTCTTGGGCACTCACCTTCTCATAATGTTCTACTCGCTTTGCAAGCAGATCCATCTTGGTTGCAAGCATGTCAATTTCTTTAATTGAATGCATACCTCGTTTACAGGGTTGGAGTCGATCGTCGCTCCATCCTTGGTTCGAAACCATCTTCTCGATCAGCTTCTTTGCATATGCAACACTTAGCGAAAAGAATGCTCCACCAATAGCAGCATCTAAATGGCTTCTATCTAACGACACTAATCCATGGTAGAAGTTCTGGATCAAAAGCCAGTCTTCCATGCCATGGTGCGGGCATGCAGAGACATACTCTTGCATTGGTTCCTAAGCTTCAGGAATCGACTCATCTGCTAGTTGTTGAAAAATAGAGATTTTATTACGCAGAGCATTAGTCTTTCCCATGGAAAAGAACTTGACTAGGAAAGCATTGGAACACTTGTTCCAGGTATCTACAACATTGCGGTTAGAGTAAAACCTTGGCTTAGCTTTTCCTAACAAAGAAAAAGGGAAAAGGCAAAGACGTATAGCCTCTTGGCTCACTTCCTTAATGGTAAAGGTGCTACAAATCTCCAAGAAATGTTGGAGGTGAGCATTTGCATCCTCGTGGGCTTTCCCACAAAATGGACTTGCTTGAACCATCGTAATTAACGCTGGCTTAAGCTCAAAGTTAGCGTCCCCATTGATAACATTGGGTCCTGTGGCTACATTAGCAGCCGAGGGTGCGGAAAAATCATGGATGGACTTGTCGCCCATGGTCGTGGAGGGTAGTGATAGGATTTGAGGAAAAAAGGATAAACTACTTAGAATAACTAAAAATCTAGCTAGCAATTCTAGCAATATAAATCCGAGGCCATTTGCCTTCCCCGGCAATGGCGCTAGAAATTCTTGTTGATATTTCTTAACGACTATTGGAGTATTCTGCAAGCGCATAGAACTATCACGTAGCACTTCACTCGGTGAGTACCGAATGTCAAATTTATATTTTTCCCATTGGAAGGCAGAGGGCTAGAATTTATATTTAGCTAACAAATGCTAAGGTAAAGCCTAAGATGATCCAAGGTAGGTGAACGATAGTGAAGATTGAATGTGAACTATCTAAACTAACTACTACTAACAAGCTAACCTAGAGATAGCTAGGTGGAAGAGCGAGCGTTTTATCTTTCTAGTAACTAAGGTAAACAAATGATTGGGAGAAATGCGATAGTACTTTGGGGCACAGTGTAACACCTCGGGTGTTTAAAATACTAAAACCTAACATGTCATCATATGCATTGCAAAGCATTTGGCATTTGGTGAAAACTTTGAGATGCATACACTAAAACAAGTTTATATTCATGTGGTATGTGTTGAATTGTATTGGTTGACTCTAGTTCAAAGTTTGTTTGGATTTTGAATTTTTCGAGAAAACCCCGCTTTTCAGCATTTAAATCCTACCCTGAAAATCCATTTCAAAATCTAGACCGAATTAGGAGATGGTTATAGAAGCAAAGTAGTAGAACTTTCGATTTTGAACAACTTTTGTTTTTGGAGATTTTTGAGTTGTTATGAAAATTTGAGAGTAATTTGTGAATTTTGGCGTATGGCAATTTTGTAATTTCTGTGAACAGTGTTCACCGCCTAAGCTACATTGCCATTGGACCTTCTTCGACGTTCCAGGCGCGTCGTGGTCGTCCTTGATGTCGCGCTGGCACGGAAACGGCTCCGTCATGGCTTCCTTGAGCTTCTGCGCCGCGCTATAAGTACCAAGACGTCGTCATCGTCATTTTTCTTCCTTTGTTTTCACCACCGCCGTTGTCATCGCTCCAACAAGCTCGCATCATCTCCCCAGCGCTATTGCCATCTCGGTAAATGCCATCTTAGTTCCGTCTTTTCCTTGCGAATCCAGCCAGCTAACATTGGTCGCCTGAAATTGCCGAGAACTCGCTGTCCACGTTTTTCTTCCTCGAGGTCAGCAACTTCACCGCTGCGGGCGTGTCATCGTGGCCAAAGCCCTTCGGTGAGCCGTTGTCTGTAATCAGTGTACTTACGGTTTCGTTTCGATGCTGTAGTCCTTAGTCAGTTGTTGTTTACTCATTTTGATCACTGCAGTCGCCGGTTCTCCCTCACCGACGATCTTTGCTCTGCATAGTTTACCGTAGTGGTCGGATAGTTCACCATAGTGGTCGGATAGTTTACCGTAGTGGTTGGATAGTTCACCGTAGTGGTCGGATAGTTCACCGTAGTAGTCGGATAGTTCACTGTAGTGGTCGGATAGTTTACCGTAGTGGTCGGATAGTTCACCATAGTGGTCGGATAGTTCACCGTAGTGGTCGGATAGTTCACCATAGTGGTCAGATAGTTCACCATAGTGGTCGGAGAGTTCACCAAGGTGATCGGTGCTGGTGTGGTCACATCAGTTACGAATATGGTTTGGTTAGTTTGGTTTGTAACTGTACTGCGAAGGAAAATTGTATCCAATTTATTAATTTTTGCATCCATCATCGAGCATCATGTTTCATATTCCGCATCATGTTAAACATGGCAATGTTACTACGTGTAGTAAACGAAGGTGAACACGTGGTAGTTAATCAAGTTGCGTGGAGGAGGTTGATCTGTCTGTTGAGGTCGGCGAAGACACGTGAGAAACGTCGCAGAGCCGGACTTTTCCGTCAACGAAGGCAAGCCCGGATGCATACAACCCTACCTTGTGTTTTACAAATTAATTTCGCTTTTGCTTTCCGTTACTGCATTAAGTGATTAAGAGTTAAGTAAGAGCCTAATTGGTGCATTACCACCCTTGTTATTCCATATTTACCATATTACCAGCTTTTGAACTCAGATATGCCTAGTTTTGCTTAGCTATGCGTAGAACAATGAAGTCGGTGACTACCTGCCACCTGCAAGTTTTAAATGGAACATTGGTTAATTATGTTAGCATGTGATATGGGAATGTGGAGTAATAAATCTAGACCCAGGCGGACTCGGTGTGTGTGAGCCACAAGACATGGAGGTCTTGTGAGCGGGATCTTTCCACTTTGTGTCGATTAAGGCACGTCCGTTGTTGAATTGCATGAGGTGAGAATTTGTAGTACTAACCACATACTCCAAAGAAGCTCTGAACTTGGCAATTCTATTACGAGAATGGCTACTCGCAAGCCTTTGGGAGTGGAGAGATGGCGGGAATAGCGTGTACCCACGTGGCCATGAAATGGAATGGTGGAGTATTGTATTCTCGGGTGGCGCTGGACCCGTTCTTGTTTTAGAGGATCCGAGAATAGGTTGGTATATGTAGGTCGGGACCCGCATATGTCGTGGTGGTCTGGAATCCCTATTTGGGTTTATAATCGGTTCAATCGTCGTTGCTCCTCGGTTATGGAGACTCAACTCACTTTGTTCATCATCGTAGTAATTAATAAGCTGGAACTTGAGAATGGTTGATGAAGGTGTTGGATATGAAGTTTCATGATCTCATTACGGATCGTGTCATCTTTATATATGATTTTATGAAGTTTAAACTGTTGAAACAAAGAATTTTGTCAAAGAGCTTTTACATAAAATAACTTTGATTATTGCTAAAACCATACCTTGATCCACGAGCCTGCATTCACGAGTTATCGGTTCTTATTTCGGTTAAGTCTTGTTGAGTACTTTTGTACTCGTGGTTCGATTGACCCTTGTTGCGAGTGTGAGCCTCATGAGCAGATCTGTTTTGGATCGTGCTGCATGATAGTTGTACCTTGTGATGGCGTTGAGAAGTAATTGTGTGGCCCTTGGGCAGGGCAGCCTCAATGTGTGTTTTGTATTATATTATAATGCCGCTCCACTACTTTGGTTTGTATTAATATCGAACTTAGTTGTATGGTTTGAAACAAATGGTTTGTAAACTATGTTATTATAAGTCTTCCGCTACTTTTACTCTGATGTATTTATTTGAATAAACTGTTGTAATACTGCAATGACTCTGTAATGTGATCCTGCTCGGAAATCATGGATGATTTAGGGTTCCCCGAGGACACCCGACAGACTTCTTAAGTTACCAGGAACATATGCATTGTTGTCAAAGGTCTTTGGACAGTGACAAATGTATGTGGGTCCTATAATTTAGGAGGTTCTGCCACACACAGCCCGCTTACTGTCGGATACCATAAAAAGGGGTACCCTAAGCAAGAACCGAAAAAATTGCTTAGACCTCCTAAATATCGAAGCCAAGAGACAACCACCGGCAAACCTCCACCTTATCTGAGGACCGGCTGGACCGCCCGGACCACCTTGAACAAATACCCAGGCTCGCCCGAAGCGGGCTCGGCCCAGAGCCAAACTGCAAGGCCTTGGACGAGGTTCTGATTCTCTGACTCGCCCAAGGCCCCACACCGCAAGGTCTCGGGCGATGTACTGATTCTCTGATTCGCCCGAGGAACCGCGCCACAAAGCCTCGAACGAGCACTCAGTTACCGACTCGCTCGAGGCCAGCTCGGCATCAACCCCATCACTGTCGCCTTGACCGATTTCCCTGATAGGATGTCACATCCAACCAACGCGTCCAATCACTCCCGCGACGTCAGCCGCACGTCGGCAAAGTACAGCGGAGTGGCCAACAGGACGGGAGTCACATCGACGCCAAGCAGTCTAGGACAGGACGGGGCAGGGGTTACCGGCCGCTGTGCTCGGCACTGTGCCCACGACTGACACCCGTGCTGCACTGTGCTGCCTAACCCCTACTCCAAGGACAGCCCGGCGTGGAGAGTCAAGTCTAGGTTACTCCGAGCCTTGGCTATCCGCTTCTGGGCTCCTATAGCCCCGGGACTCACGCCCGCTAAGCCCCCCCACGACGGTCCAGCCTCTGCATTGACTGGGCCTCGGCTCTCCACGTTGTCAGCACTCTGGGACCGGCACATCGCCCGCAGAACACGCCATACCCTGCGTTAGGCTGCAGGAGCTCCCACATCGCGCACAAGGCCTAGCTCATGTAGCCTCGGAATCAGCGTACCCGCGCCATCGCATCAACCCGGCCTCGGCACTCCGCGCCGATCAAACATACAGTAACCAGCACGCCTCCAACAGAAGAAGGCGTGCCTACCGCCACAGGAGCTCCCACGACGCACAGGATTAGGCATGGCTGGCGCGTCGCTCCAGTGCACGAAGGACAAGACTGCTCCTCCGATCACACCGCCACAGTGACAAGCCGTAGGGCTCAGACGCGCCGCCTCCGCTCACAAAACGCCATGTAGCAAATGCATGTACTGCCCCTGTGCCTCCCTTCGACTATAAATGGGAGTAACTAGGGCCGCTTCCGGGGGGAGGGGAACACCTAGGCAAGCAACGCACAACGCTCTATAACACACACACACACACTCCCTCACTGCAAGAGATCAACATCTCAAGCAACCCACGCCACTCCAAGTAGAGACCTGGGACTAGCTCCCTCTCTCGCTCAGCTTGTAAGCCCCTACTACAAGCACCTCGGTGCAAGGAATACAAGATCGCTCTCTTAGACTAGACGTAGGGCACCTATTGCTCGAACCACTATAAACCTTGTGTCTCTTTGCATCACCATCCGGGATTAGGGACACGCAGTACACTTTCACTAGTTGGTTGAGGACCCCCCGGTCCAAAACACCGACAGTTGACGCGCCAGGTAGGGGAAATAATGTGTGTTAGCTTAATCATCCCAACAAGTTCCGGATGGCAGACCCCGTGCGACCACTGCGTCTTGGCACGGTGATATATTTCGGGAGCCTAGAGTTCATGTCTCTAGGATGTGAGTACGATATGGTACTCCTCACACCCAGAGCCCCACTGACCGATGATGACATCACATACTAACAGCCCAGGCGTAGACGGTGGTCAGGCCACCGCTCGCGTCACGCTCGCTAGGTACGATGCGGGCGGGACCACCCCGACACCCCGTGAGCTAAGGGCGATGCACCACGCTCCGCCAGTATTGCACACCTAGCTGTTGGTATAGATTCCCTGGTTTGGGACCTGTCCAGCTTAAGCCTGGGCAAGGGAAAGACACCGGTGGCATGCAGCAATGCCCCCGTCATCAAGCTCTACCCTGCCACCTCCTGAGGAATTGACTCCAGTGGAGCGGAGCCCGGCGATGACACCATCCCCATACCCATTTGGGTTGAGCAATGCCACCGCCGCCTACGCTTTCACCTACGCTTCCACTCACGCGGAGCCCTCAGGACGCCACCAACATTTTGCCCTCGACCTCTTCGCCACAACCTCGACCCACACCCACGCTGACTCCTCAGAGGAGGACGAGGCGTGGGTCGGAGCGGACTTCTTCGGGCTTCACGACCCTGAAGCCATGCGCCGCTTCATGGCCGTGAGCGACTAATGCTTCGGTTACTCCGACTCCGATGACGAAGGCACTTACGATCCCACTCGTGAGTGCTTCTACATCGAGCTTGGGATGCCAAGAGCGGGCAATGAGGATGAAGGGGCAGGCAATCACTCCCCGCCCTGTGAGGGGGCAGGCGAGGCCACACCTCCGTGTGTCGAACTCCCGGCAGCGCGGAACGAGAACCCCGCCCACAAGGAACTTCGACGCCCTGACTTGGAGCAGCTCCGTGAGCTTTAGGCCAAGGTCGAACAAGACCGACTCCTTCTGCAGCAGCTCCGAGACACTCTCGAGCGAGAGCAGTGGGGTCACGGTGATGGCGGAGCAGCCCGGCGGAGGGCTCACCACGTCAAACACCGCATCAACAACTATGAAGGGGGTGAGCAACCCCCTATCTTCAATTGTGCTAGCCAGAACATCGCGGCAACAGCGATGCTACTCCGGACAGTGCCCGAGCCCTCTACCTTGGAGGGGTGATGGGTCCACGGCGAGCTCCAAGACTCCTCGAGACTGTCACGGTATAGCAGGTCGAAAGTTCCGCCTCTCGACGACCTAGGGGCGCCTCAGAACTACCCACGACACCGCATCGATAGGATAGAGAGGCCTCGGTTCATCCCGAGCCTGCTCGGGCACCAACTGCCAACAAGGCCCCCTCGGTGCACAACCACCTCGATGACCGACGCAAGGCGCAAGGCGACCACGATGTGGTCAGTAGGCGACGGTGCCACGACAATGATGGGCCCGCCCGAGGCTACCACCCGCACCGAGGCAGATGCTACAATAGTGGGGAGGACCGCAGTCCTTCTCCTAGGCTGCCGGGCCCTCAAGTCTTCAGCAAGGCCATCCGCAGCGCTCACTTCCCGGCCTGGTTTCGGCAACCGGCCAACCTCGCAAAGTATAGTGGCAAGACCAACCCTGAGCTGTGGCTGGCCGATTACCACCTGGCTTATCAGCTAGGCGGCATGGATAATGACCTGCTCATCATCCGCAACCTCCCCTTGTTCCTGTCAGACTTGGCGCGAGCCTGGCCGAACACCTCCCTGCCATGCAGATCCACAACTGACGCGACTTGGTAAAGGTCTTCATCGGGAATTTCCAGGGCACATACGTGCGCCCCGGGAACTCCTGGGACCTCAAGAGTTGTCGCCAGAAGCCGGACGAGTCTCTCCGAGACTTCATCCGACGCTTCTCCAGGCAATGCACCGAGTTTCCCCGCGTCGACGACTCAGAAATTGTCCAAGCGTTCCTCTTCGGCACCTCCTGCCGAGACCTGGTCCGAGAGTTAGGCGGGAACGTACCGACCACGGCGGCCGCACTCCTCGACATCACCACCAACTTCACCTCGGGCGAAGAGGCTATCGGGGCCATCTTCCCTGACAATGACGCCAAGGGAAAGCAGAGGGATGAGGCCCCCAGGGCCTTGGCCCCCCACCTCCCCAAGAAAAAGAAAAAGGGTCACCAGGGGAAGCAGGAGGTCCTCGAGGCCGGTCTAGTCGCAGCCGTAGATCGCAAGAATCCCCGAGGCCCCGGGCTCTTCGACGACATGCTTAAGAAGCCCTGCCCTTACCACCAGGGCCTGGTGAAGCATACCCTCAAAGAGTGCACCATGCTCCGGCATTACTACGCCAAGCACGGGCTCCCCAACGACAAGGCCAAGAAGAAGGACGCCGGCGATAGGGACAATGACAGGGACGATGGGTTCCCTGAGGTGCACAATGCCTTCATGATCTTTGGCGGGCCTTCAGCATGCCTCACGGTGCGTCAGCGAAAGAAGGAGCACAGGGAGGTCTTCTCGGTTAAGGTGACCACTCCCTGGTACCTCAACTGGTCTCGTGAGGCGATCACCTTTGATCGGGATGACCACCCCGATTATGTCCCGAACCCCGGGCAGTACCCACTCGTCGTCGACCCGATCATCGGCAACACCCGGCTCACCAAGGTACTAATGGACGGAGGCAGCGGTCTCAACATCCTCTATGCCAACACCCTGGAGCTCCTGGAGCTCGACCAGTCATGGCTCTGAGGCGATGCCGCGCCCTTCCAAGGCATCATGCCAGGAAAACACACGCGACCCCTCGGACGCATCGACTTACCCGTCTGCTTTGGTACTCCCTCCAACTACTGCAAGGAGATCCTCACCTTCGAGGTGGTTGGGTTCAAGGGGACCTATCATGCCATCCTAGGGTGCCCGTGCTACGCCAAGTTCATGGCAATCCCCAACTACACCTACCTCAAGCTCAAGATGCTGGGCCCCAACGGCATCATCACTGTCGAGCCCACGTACAAGCATGCATATGACTGCGACGTCGAGTGCATCGAGTACGTCGAGGCTCTCGTGGAGGCCAAGACCCTCATCGTCGACCTTAACCGACTTGGTAGCGAGGCGCCCGACACCAAGCATCGTGCTGGGACTTTTGAGCCAGCGGAGGCCATCAAGCTCGTCCCAGTCGACCCCACTTGCTCCAATGACCGGGCGTTGAGTATCAGCGCCACCCTCGACAACAAATAGGAAGCAATGCTCGTCGACTTTCTTCGCGCAAATGTCGATGTGTTTGCGTGGAGTCCCTCAAACATGCCGGGCATACCGAGGGAGGTCACCGAGCATGCCTTGGACATCCGGGCTGGCTCCAGACCGATGAAGCAGCGCCTGCGCCGATTCAACGAGGAAAAGCGCAGGGCTATCGGCGAGGAGGTGCAGAAGCTTTTGGCAGCCGGATTCATCAAGGAAGTGACCCATCCCGAGTGGTTAGCTAATCCTGTATTAGTTAGAAAGAAAAATGGGAAGTGGAGAATGTGTGTAGACTACACCGGTTTGAATAAAGCATGTCCAAAGGTTCCATTCCCATTACCTTGAATCGACCAAATCATCGACTCCACTGCGGGATGCGAAACCTTATCTTTCCTTGATGCGTATTCCAGTTACCATCAAATCAAGATGAAAGAATCCGACCAGCTCGCGACTTCTTTCATCACTCCATTCGGCATGTACTGCTATGTGACTATGCCATTCGGCCTCAGGAACACAGGGGCCACATACCAGCGGCGCATGACCCAGGTCTTTGGCGAGCACATTGGGCGAACCGTCGAGGCCTACATGGATGACATCATTGTCAAGTCCAAAAAGGACAATGATCTCGTCGACAACTTGGAGATAGCCTTCAAATGCCTCAGAGAGAAGGGCATCAAGCTCAACCCCGAGAAGTGTGTCTTCGGGGTCCTCCGAGGCATGCTCTTGGGATTTATAGTCTCGAAGCACGGCATCGAGGCCAACCTAGAGAAGGTCTTGGCCATGACCAACATGGGACCAATCCGAGACCTCAAGGGAGTGTAGAGGGTTATGGGATGCCTTGCGGCCCTGAGTCGCTTCATCTCATGCCTTGGCAAAAAAGGCTTGCCTCTGTACCGCCTCTTGAGAAAATTTGAACGCTTTTCTTGGACCCCCGAGGCCGGAGAAGCCCTCACCAAACTCAAGGCACTGCTCTCCAATCCTCCCATCCTGGTGCCACCGACCAAGGGCGAGGCCCTCTTACTCTACGTCGCCGCATCAACCCAAGTGGTCAGCGCGGCCGTAGTAGTCGAGAGGTAGAAAGAGGGGCCTGCTCTACCCGTCCAACGACCTGTTTACTTCATCAACGAGGTGCTCTCCAAGGCTAAGACATGCTACCCCCACATCCAGAAGTTGATCTACGCCATAGTCTTGGCTCGACACAAGCTGCGTCACTACTTCGAGTCCCACCCGGTGACCGTGGTGTCGTCTTTCCCTCTGGGAGAGATAATCCAGAACCGGGAGGCCTCGAGTAGAATAGCCAAGTGGGCCGTCGAACTCATGGGGGAAGCCCTGTCTTTTGCGCCTCGAAAAGCAATTAAATCTTAGGTCTTGGCCGATTTTATGGCTGAGTGGACCACACCCAACTGCCACCTGCTCAAATCCAGGTAGAATGCTGGACCATTTTCTTTGACGGGTCCCTAATGAAGACCGGGGCAGGCGTGGGTCTGCTCTTCATCTCACCCCTCAAAGTGCATATGCGCTACATGATTCGCCTCCACTTCACCGCCTCCAACAACGCAGCCGAGTACGAAGCCCTCGTCAACGGCTTGCAGATCGCCATCAAACTTGGACTACGGCGTCTCGATGTACGGGGCGATTCGCAACTCGTCATCGATCAAGTGATGAAGGAGTCGAACTACCATGACCCCAAAATGGAGGCGTACTACAAGTTGGTACGTCGCCTAGAAGATAAGTTCGACGGTCTCAAACTCAACCATATTGCGTGAAAATTCAACGAGGCCGTGGATGAACTGGCAAAGGTGGCGTCGGCACGGGCCCTGGTCCCCCCGAACATCTTCGCCAGAGACCTCCACAAGCCTTTCGTCGACTACGTCTCGGCGGCGAAAGAGAGCCCATCGGTCGAGCCCACCGCAGAGCCCGAGGCACCCTCTGTCACCGAGACCCCTGCGGCCGAGCCCGAGGTCATGGAAATCAACGCGGAACCTCCCGAGGCAAACCAGGGCATGGACTGGCGAGTCCCGTTCCTTGATTGCCTCATTCGAGGAGAGCTTCCTGTAGACAGGACCGAAGCCCGATGGCTTGTGTGATGAGCCAAAACTTACGTCCTTAGCAACGGCGAGTTGTACAGGCGAAGCCCATCTGGCGTCCTTCAACGATGCATCACCACCGAGGAAGGCCAAGCCCTACTTTGGGACTTGCACGCGGGAGCCTGCGGGCACCATGCAGCGCCTTGGACGCTCGTCGGAAACACCTTCCGCCAAGGGTTCTACTGGCCAACGGCGGTTGCTGACGCTACCAAGCTGGTACGCTCCTGTGAGGGATGCTAGTACTATGCGCGGCGGACGCACCTCCCGGCCCAAGCCCTCCAGACCATCCCCATTACATGGCCATTCGCCATGTGGGGGCTGGACATGGTTGGGCCTCTGCAGAAGGACCCCGGGGGCTATACCCATTTGCTGGTAGCGATCGATAAGTTCTCCAAGTGGATCGAGGCTCGTCCGATCATTCGAATCAAATCTGAGCAAGCAGTGCTATTCTTCACTGATATCATCCACAGGTTTGGGGTTCCAAACACCATCATCACCGACAATGGGACACAATTCATCGGCCACAAGTTCCTGACGTTCTGCGACGACCACCACATCCGTGTGGCCTGGTCGGCCGTAGGACACCCTAGGACAAACGGCCAAATAGAACGTGCCAACGGCATGATCCTACAGGGCTTCAAGCCAAGAATATACAACCATTGAAGAAATTTGGCAATAAATGGCTCACCGAACTCCCGTCGGTCATCTGAAGCCTGAGGAACACTCCGAGCCGAGCCACGGGGTTCACACCGTTCTTCCTGGTCTATGGAGCCGAGGCCATCCTCCCTACTGACTTGGAGTACGGTTCCCCAAGGCTACAGGCCTACAACGAGCAAAGCAACCGCACTGCCCGCGAGGACGCCCTCGACCAACTGGAGGAAGCCCGAGACGTTGCGCTGCTACATTTGGCCAAGTACCAGCAAGCCCTACGACGCTATCAAGCTCGGTGCATTCGAAGCCGAGACCTAAAGGTGGGCGACCTGGTGCTGAGACTGAGGCAGAGCAACAAGGGCCGCCACAAGCTGACCCTGCCATGGGAAGGGCCGTACATCGTCGCCCAAGTGCTAAAGCCCGAGACCTACAAGCTAGCCAACGAGAAGGGCGAAATCCTCACCAATGCTTGGAACATAGAACAGCTACATCATTTCTACCCTTAAATTTCCAAGCATTGTATACATTGTTTCTCGAAATACATTAAAGAAGCGTTCTTTAGTTGTTCTAATTTTTCGAGAAACCCCCCGAGCCCATCGATGGGGGATCGGCGTTACGATAACGCTACAAGGGAGACTCGGTTCTGCCTCTGCAGAGGTGCCCACCGCGGGGCTCGAACAAGACTCGGCTCTGCCTCTACAGAACCTAGACTCCCTCAGGGGCCAAAAGGGGGGGACCCCCTAAGTCCTAGGCACCATTTTTTAGTTGTTTTTTCGAAAAAATTTCTACGCCAAACTCTCTCGCGTACTCTGACAAATCGGTTGTAAAAAACCTAAGGATCGAAAGTCTGTCTCAGGGCCAAAAGGCCGGCCTTGCCACGAAACGGCCTACACCTCCGGGCTATGGCAACTCCCTCACCACCTTTTGCCCGAGGGGCAGCTTAGGCTCCGAGGAAGTTTTTTGTAAGTGATATGTTCAGAGACGAGACAGAGGGCAGAGGCTCGGAAATACAATAAAAAACGATTAAAAAGCATATACACACGAGTACTTTAAAAGGCCTCGACGGCCACAAGCGTTATGATACGGTAACATAAGTCCTAATCTGTTTACATGACCCCTTTGGCCAGCGTCGGCGGACGGCGTAGGAGGAACCACCTCCTCTTCGAACAAACTAGCCAACGTCATGCCAGGGGCCTTAGCTGCCTCCTCTAGCTTCATGACCTCCTCCTCGGCCTCCTCGTCATCCTTAGCCACGATGTAACCGTCGCTGATGGCCTCGAGGTCGATGCCGGCGTAGTGCGAGAAAGGCAGCGCCTGAGGTGCGCTTGACGCCCTCAGATGCAGCGCCCAAGCCGCTCATGGACTCGGGCTGCTCAGCCTTGATCGAGGCAGCTCTCGAGGAGCTGCCCGACTTGACCCCCCGACCTCTAGGGCCTCGTAGGCGGTACGGGCGGTGCTCTGCAGCACATTGTGCTCCCGGATCTCGGCCTTGAGCACCGCCTGCACTTCGACGGAGGCCTCGGCTGCCCGGGAGACCTCCTTCTCTAGCCCTGCGCCCAGATAGGCGGGATGGGGTTAAGAATGCAAGAAAAACAAATAAAACAAGGGGCATGGTCTAATAGGACTCACCCTCAGACTTTTTCTTCCAGGCTAAGGCCTCAACCTAGGAGGCCTCGGCCACCTTGAGGGCCTCTGCTAGGCTACCTTTCGTCAGCAGATGCGCGCCCTGCTCTGCACCTAGCTACCCAGCGATGGCCTTAGCGGAGGCCGTCGCTTCTTCAGCCCAGGACCTAAAGGTGTCCCGCCCGCCGGCCACCCGGGTCAGCTCCTCCTCTATTTCCTTGATCCACGCCGCCAAAGAGATGGCCTGCCCCCAAGCCGTGGTCACCTCAGCCTTCATATCAGCACAGCGAAGGCAGAGGTCCTCCACCTCTGTGCTCCGTGCCGACAGAAGCTCATTAGCATTGGCAACCAGGTCCTTCTGCTGCCAGACCTAGTCCTAGACGTCCCTCTCCCACCGCAGGAACATTGACATCCCGAGAGACCGGGCCTCGAGCTCCTGGGTAGGCAAAACAGGGGTCAAGTACTACGAGAAAACTCAGAAAAATACGACACAACACCCGGAAAGAAAGCACGCACCTGGGCAACCCCGGGCAGATCGTTAGCCACGACAGACAGCGCAGTCCACAGCGATCGCTTAGCCAACTGGAAGGAGCCCCAGCGCCCCCCTCAATCACGTCCTCAAGGGCGAACAGAGGCTCCCCTCAGGGTCATCCCGGCTCCGCCACACGACACGCAGGTGATCCCACCTGCAGGACTCGGTTTGTTCCCGCACGAGGGCCGAACTCCCCTCGGCAGGAGTCGGGACTAGCCGCTCTGTGGTGCTGGCCACCTCGGCGTCTGCCACCTCCTTCCCCCAGGAAGTATCATCGGAGGAGATTGTCTGAACCTCCACTTCCCAGGCGCTCCCCTGCGATGGCGGCAGGTCTTGGACCGGGGGCGGTACTGAAGCTTCCCTCGCCTCGGTCTCCGCCACCTCAGCCTCGGTGGTCCCAGGAGCCCCAGTCTCTGCCACCATGGCCTCGGAGGTCCTAGGGGCCTCGACCTCTCCCTCGATGGCCTTAGTGACTGAAGGCGCCTCCTCCCCCGCTTGCTTCGTGGCTGCCCTGGTAGCCTCTTCTAGGGTGACTGGCTCCTTCGAGTCGGCCCTCGCCGACGCCGCGCCACACTGTATGATGGCCTGCGCCTCATCCACCCATTGAGCGGTGGAGTTGGTGCTCACCTTAAGCACCTTATGTGGCGCCAGGGCGGGCGCCTCCGCCTGACGCTTCTGGATAAAAGCAAAAGCACTCACAAGGTCAGCATATGACCAAGGGACGAGCGGGAGATGCTACAGACTCCACTGACAAAACACTCACCTCGAACGGGGACACAACTGCTTTAGCACTGCGTCCCTCGTCCTCTGCAACGGCGGTGGCGGCGGTGGTGGCACAACCTCTGTGTCCGCTGGTGCTGGCCAGCCCTCGCCGGACTCTGGCGCCCCCTTGACCCTCTATGGAAGTAGTTGCGTCGCCCCCGCCATCACCCGCTCCACCTCTGCCGTCGAGCCCATCGGGTTGATGGCGCGCTTCGCCAATGCCTGTGCCTCGGGCGTGTCGGCCTTGGCCCCGGAGCGGGCGATCGCCAGCCCCGAGGCGTCCTCTCCTCCTCCTCCTGGAGACGTCGGGCCGCTCGCCGACGCCCCGGGCGCTATCCCCCTGACATCAGGGAGATGGTCCAGGGGACCCCACCCCCCTCGCTCTCATTGTCATCGCTCGAAGGGTCCATCGACGACAGTGATGGAGATGGCTCCACCGGGAGACCATCGTACCTCTACTGCCGGCGACATTTCTCCAGCTCATCGCGCTCGAGGTTCTTCCTCTTGTGCCTTGCCT